>JAQIWF010000039.1:0-37063 GCA_034694965.1 Ceratozetes gracilis
GAGTGAAGTCATTTAATTTTGTAATAATTATTTCGTTCCTGAGTTGAAGCCATGGATCGCTCCTCAGAAGAGTCTTCAGTTTAAGACTAGTTTTTGTATTAAAAGTAATAATTATTTGAAATTCAATAAACATTTTGTTATTTCTTATAATGTGTTTAAGAAGTTATTAAAGAAGGGATTGAAGTGATGGACCGAATCCTTTCCCTCTTCATATCGAGTGCCCTTCGGGTCTGCTTTGAGTCGGTGTTCGGACAGAGTAGCGGAACGGGCGCTCCGGAAGGAAATGTTTCTCCTATTGGGGTCGAAAGGAAAGGTGTTTCGCCTGAAAGAAAAGGCGAACCCGAGATTACGATTGATAATTGGTTTCACGACGGGGACACTCTACCATCACCTACGATAACACCCCCACAAGCGGCAGATCCCCGTCGCAGTACAAGTTTTCCCTTAATCCTAGACTCTTTAATGCCTAATCCAAACATTAAAATTGAATCGTAATTTATAGCAAAATGTTTTACTTTTCCCAATATTTTGCTTTAAACCGGTCTAAATAGTAGTATCAGCCAAAACGGCAATAATATCAAATGGTGATATTAGTGGTGATATAATTTACCAATTTTGCTGTTAGGTGGCCCTCATCTGGCCTAAACCCTACAATAGAGACCGGTTACTTTTTACATCACTTTGTAGTATAAAGAGACGCAAAAATAACTTGAAGGAAATTTTTAATTTCAGTATTTTTTATACTAATTAAAACTTTGATTAACTATAATTCCATGAAAACATTGCCAATTTAATTTGAACTTCCACTAAATTATAAGACCAAACATAATCTATAATATCCTCCTCCAAAATATTGGTATATCTCAAATTTTGGAAAAATTACCAAGATAAAATTTTTGAATTTCCAAATGTTTCTTTAGTAATAGGGGCAAACTCTTTTACGATTGTATCTTTTAACATGGCAAAACTTGTTATTTTATGTAATAATTGGAAATTATTAATTGCTTAGACTAAAAAAAATCTTTACCGGGGTATTTACGGATACCCTGTAAAATTCGAGATTTTTATATAACAACTGATGTTTTGAAAATTCTTATATTACGCACGGTATTGACAAGCACTTGGTCTGTCGAGGTTTTGCCAAAAAGTCATCCATCTTACCCCCTTACCCCCTGATTAAAGTTGATCGAAACAATAACTTCATCTTATTTGCATTATTTAACCCTTTCTTCGACACACATTTCTGTCATCTCGTGGTCAGTATCTTCCACTTCAAAGTAATTTAAGTTCAGTGAAGAAGTGCTCAAATTAGCAATAATTTTGTTTCACAAATATATCATCAAATAATAAGACATTGAATGACAGAAATGGATTTTTTATTCAGCATTTTAAAGACAATTAAACTTAACAGTTGGGTAAAATGCATCTAATTAGATATAATTACCCCCTAATCAGGAATTAAAATACAATTGCACCCAATTATAAGTCTGGGAAAATGTAAAATATTATTCTTGTTTAAAGTTGTTTAAAATAGTGTATAGATTGCTTGTATTGCAATATTAAGTATTGAAACAGATTTCTAAAAATACTATTCACAACATTCTCATGAATTGAAAAAGGTTTCCAAAACCACTTCATCATGGTAATTTTTACATTCGATTATTTTTTACAGTTTCCCGGGACTTATTAGGGATTATTATTAGTGATTTATAATCTTAATAATGTATCAAAAAATATCTTACAAACTTTCTTAGTTAGTTTCTAAGAAATATGGGCTTAAAGGTAAAATCATATTTCTCAAAATTGGACAGTAAAACGATTCTGTGGTTCTGTGGTATTCTGTGTAAAAAGTACTTAATCGTAGACAAAACATATTTTGACTGAACTTTTATCATTTTTATTATTTTGTTTGTAAATGTTACAATTATTGCTTCACTATTATTTTTATGACATATTTAAGTTGCACCAGTCAATATTAAAAGCGTGTGCATGTTAAATTTTTAGTTTTGGTTCACGATTCGGTTCATAAGAGAAGCACTGATTTGAATTCAAATTTTGAACTCTGCTATCAAGTCGTGGGTCAATGCAATCCAAAAAATAGTTTCTTCACAAATACAGAATTGCCGAGAGTTTAAGAGTTGAATTATTAGTCAATGTTTCTTAATTAGCTAATTTCACACTTATTTCTCATTTGTTAGCAAGATGCTTATTATTGTATCTAGTCATAAGGACCAAGTGCATAAAGGCTCCCATAATGGTTGACAGGACTCTCACAAATGAAAATAAATGTTTGCCTTCTGTTTACAATTTGTCTTATTTGCCATTAATTGGCAATTTGGCCAAATTGTCGAGAATTGTCTTCAAATAAATTGAATAAAGGGTTTGATGAGTGAAGACGTGGTTTATGTGAGGAATCACTTCATTGTTGTTGTGATGAAAAATGGCTTAACTTTTGTCTGACGGAAGACAACAATCAAAACATTTAAATATGATTTCAAACGTTTAGTTCAAATGTCAGCCAATCATAGCTTATAATCACAACAAACACTTCCCTCAGACAGAAGATATCATCGAAAAAATGTCAAATTTGGTCGAAAACCGCTCGTTTGGCATAACTTCGCCGATTTCTGTCGCCGAACCCAAAGACAGCGAACTGAAGGCCAGCAAAGATCTGGAGGAATGTCTTCGTTCGTTCGACCTCATCGAGAGTGACACAGAAATGCAGCACAGAATGAATATACTGTCCAAACTCAATGTGACCGTCCAAACCTGGATCAGAGATGTGTCCTCACAGAAGATGCCCAAACAAAACGCTGATCTCATGTCCGGAAAGATATTCACATTTGGGTCCTATCGGTTGGGAGTCCACACAAAAGGTCTCAATAGAGTGATCCAAACAATGCTTTAATTCATTTATGTCTTTAGGCGCTGATATCGACACTCTTTTGGTGTCTCCGCGACATATAGAGAGGACAGACTTCTTCTCGACTTTCAGTGAAATATTATCTCAAATCCCGAACTGTGAGTACGTGAGGGCTGTCGAGGAAGCCTTCGTTCCGGTCATTAAAACCAAAATAGAAGGCATAGAATTGGATATTCTGTTCGCTCGTCTGGCGCTCAAAAATATACCTCAGGATCAGGACTTACGCGACGGTTCACTCCTTAAGAACTTGGATGAGAAGAGTGTCCGCTCTCTCAACGGATCGCGAGTTACGGACGACATCTTACTGTTGGTCCCAAATCACGAATCTTTCCGTTTGGCCCTCAGAGCAGTCAAACTATGGGCCAAAAGGCGCGGAATATATTCCAATGCTTTGGGATATTTGGGTTAGAATTCAATACTTATTCACTATTTGACTGTCTTTCCTCTAAAGGGGGAGTGTCGTGGGCTATGCTGGTGGCCCGAACCTGTCAGCTCTATCCTCGAGCAACTGCGGCAACACTTCTTCAAAAGTTTTTCTTAGTATTCCGTCAGTGGCCGTGGCCTAAGCCGGTGCTCCTCAGACACAATAGTGAAGACAACCCTAATTTAGGTTTTCCTGTGTGGGACCCGCGTATAAATCCCGCCGACAGATACCATTTGATGCCAATCATCACTCCATCATATCCTCAACAGAACAGCACATTTAACGTGACCTATTCGACCAAATCTATTATGACTAATGAGTTCATTCACGCCTCCGAAGTCATCGATCAAATAATGGACGGTATGTTGTGTGCCAAAAGAGTGTTCCTCTCATTCTTAGTCTCTCCTCTCAGGTAAAACCCCATGGAATGCACTCTTCGATTCGGTCCAGTTTTTCACCAAATATAGACATTTTATAGTATTGTTGGCCTCTTCTAACCCCGAATGGATAGGTTTAGTCGAGTCTAAGATCAGAATTTTAGTCCAGAATCTTGAGAGACACCGATGTATAGCTTTAGCTCACGTTAACCCCAAATGCTATACCCGTACAGTGGAGGTACCCATTAATCCCACCGATAGCACCCCCGACACTAGTGAACAGTCCAATGAGGATAATGTGAAGGAGGAGACAAAGACAGAGGAGGAGACCATGTGGTTCATTGGCCTCGAGTTCAACAAAGCTGAAGGAATTAACGTTGATTTGACGCAAGACATCAAAAACTTCGCCGACACCGGTCTGTCCTCTTTGTGTTGCACTGTTATTAACCATTGTTTAACTTTAGTGACAAATACTGCAAAATTCGGCAAATTTTATAAACCGGAGATGACTATCGACACCAAACATGTGAAGAGAAAAGAATTGGGAAAATATTTACCACAAGAAGTGTTTAAGTCGACAAAGACTCCCAAAAATAATACAAAAGTAAAGTTTTGCTTTGAATTCAATGATTTATTAAATAATTTGTGGAAATAGGAGTCAAAAGAATCAGAGAATAAAAGTGAAGACATAATCGCCGACAGCACTAATGGAAACCAAACACTTGACGTAAAGAATACCAAATAAAGAGATAATTATTAGCATTTGTTTTGATATTTGATAGGATTCCCTAAACTCGTCGAAGAGATCTCTGTCTGAAGACTTGGAAAGCGAGCCATTGAGTGATAAAAAGCTTAGAACTGAGTTTCCGTCGATTGAAAAAGACTTTGCAAAAGAAGTGAGTCTAACAGCGTTTTGTTCAATCAGTTGATGTGAAGATGTTTTGGTCTTAATTGCATTATTCAGACAATACTTTTATAATGCAATTCTCTCTTCGATAGGAATTACAACTAAATTCATAACAAAAACATTTTTTAAGCAAAAGATATCAATAATTTGAAGCCGAATATTGTATGGAGTGTTTGAGAACATCCCGTTTGGTAACAGTTATTCAGTGCTAATCGAATCAAATCTCATCTAATCCTTCATTTGTTTGATTTTGTTAATCAATTAATGTTTGTCTCTATTTTCCATTCGATAGCCATTCACTTCTTTGACAACACTTGTCGGCAAACATTACTAGAACTAAATGTAAGCAATCATTGTCTCAATCATTGCTTTTCACTCTTTTCCTCTTAGTTTAGAGACAGAGAATATATTTTATAGCTTTCAGTCGTCGAGAGCTCTTTCAGGTCTTTGGGTAAGTATTGTGTGGTTTCGTTGCGATCCATATTATGTCACATTCTTTGGACATTTCAAGACATAGATCGCAGTCAAGTGATAGACAATTAGCCCAAACGTATGTCTCATAACAATTAATACAATATTTCGGTCAATATTTAGTGAAATCATTGTATTTAAGATTTTTCCATATTTTCTATCATTTCTATTGAATTTATTTTGTAATTAATAAAAGTTGACTCAAATTACTACTCATTTCTCAAATTATTGTTTAAATCAAGACTTAAATTAATGTCATTTCCATTTCGTTCACTAAATGTAATGTTTTTCTAATTTCAATAAACATTTCATTCAAAAGCTGTCAATCATTTGAGTGTAGATGTAGTGCAATGACGTCACTATGAGATCATTTGCCCCAAAGTGTAAACGAGTTAACTCTCTATTAATATGAGCGACACTTAACTCACTTTCACACCAATAAAGTGCGCACTCATTGGCGGACAACCACTTCACAGATAGAGGTCCACATCCGACCACTTTTGGGTTAAACATTGAATTGAGTGATCTTGCTCATTTCTTATCACTTCTTATCACCTCTTATTACCTCTTATTACATCTACATTACATCTGAAGACTATCTTCTTGTGATTAAAGGTTAATATTGTTAACAATAGTTCGTTGGGTTTGAAGTGAGAGGTCTATAGTTTGAGTCCATTTTCTGTGAAAAGTGATTCAATAGTTTCATCATCTCTTCAGTTGTTTTCATTTGATTCCATTCAACACATGTCTCGACAAACAATGCCTTCAAATAGTGACCAAAACGTCAAAACAAGTCTCTAATAGTCTTCGAAAGTCTTCTTAAATATCATTGAAATGTATTTTAATTTTATTGTCAAAAGTCTTATCGCTTTTAATCTCAATTCAATTGATTTCAATACGAATACAATTTATAAACAATTTTGTGGTAATTATTGCGTAAATAGTGTCGGAGTTAAGCCTTCTTTACATCAATCTATGCATTCATTTGACCGTAAGTTTCATTTTCTCCTCTCTATTGTCTTCTATTGTCTACTATTGTCTCAATTGATGGTATATGTCCTCCACATCCTTGTGGTGTGAATTCCATGTGCAGAGAGACCCACACATTGAGTCTTATCTCAAATTAATGATTAATTGAAATGAATAGTCAACTCATGAGTTGATTTGAGATTTTATTTTTAGCATAAATTGAAAGCTTAGTCAACACCTACTCATTGATAACGAATTTCATTCAAATGTTGACTCAATTTCTCATTTGTTTCCAAAGAATTTCTTTTTAATTAATAATTATATTTTCATTACTTAAGGAAACTTTGATTTTATCTCTGATTTGATTTCAATTGAATGTTATATTTGAAGGTTAATAGAGTTATGGATTCTCTCATTAAAACAGGATTTTCCAAAAGCCATATATTTTACACAAAATGTGTTTAAATGCTTTCAATTAGTCTTTATGTGAAAAGAGGTGAACAAACTGTGGAATAAGTAGTGCTTAGAATTGTGACAAAACACACGAATGCCGTCCTTTCAGTGCAGTCCTTGAAGGCAACAATTTGTTCACATTTGAGATATGATTACATAAATGCGTTCAAAGTATTGTTCAAATGTTTGCACTAAAAGATCACTCAATTTGTGACATATTTTCATCAGAAAAATCATTGAATTTATATCTTTTGGTAATTATTTTGTTTTATTTTTTAGATTTTGAAGAAATGAGTGATTTTAGTGTAAAGTCAAGTGAAGCGGACTTTAATAGTGAATCAATTGGTATAGAATTGCATTACTTTCCCAAATGGTATTCCTGTCCACAAAACGTCGCTTTAATTTATTAATAGTTTAAATGTATTGACAAATGGATAACGAATTTTAAAGACAAAACTTTTAAAATATTTGCATAATTGGGAGAAAAATGTCTCAATTTTTGTGCTCATCTCTGCAAACAAAGAATTATTTGGTGACCAATAAAGACATGTCTTCATCACATCCGATATTTTGGTCGCAACGGAAGCCTTTGTCAGAAGTGAGGTCTTCAGAACTCTTTTCGTGGTCTTATCCGCCAAAAACCAATATTTGCGGCAAAGTTTTGGCTCAAATCAGTGCAAAGTTCTCTGACTTTAACTCAAACTTAACGAACGGGTCGTTTGTTAACCCTTTGAAAGTGGGAAACAGTCCTTTAATAGAAGAAATGCTGTCCACACAAGTGATCCGAAGATTAGCGCCAAATCTTGATATTTCGACGCTCGACACCACTCTCGACATGTCCTGTGATTTAAGTGATTGTGTTTGTGACTCGTCATCGATGGCAGAGAGGACTGCCTTTTCCTTCGATGACAAGTTTTGTGACAATAATTCAAACAACTGTTCCGAAGATATTAGCGTTGATTCCGACTCTTCTAATGAGAGAACAAATAAAATACAAATAAATGACTCAAAAGTCTTGGATTCGATGCAAAACGACAGACAAAGGAAGAAGAGAAGAAAGAGGAGGAGACGGAAGAAGAAGTCCTGTTCCACAACATCTGCAGAAGAAGTGCCCAAAAAGTGTTTTTTATCCGAATGTCGAAATGAATTTATTTCGATTCTATTCGAAACCGAATCCGATTATGAGATGAATGAAGAGCTGACAGACACTGACGAAGAACTCAGTATTTGTTTCGAACAAATCGGATCAGATTTGGAACAAATGTGTGAAAACTTTTTTGTGGACTATTTCTTCGGAAACCCGAGTCATACCAATAGTGTTAAACAAAACACTAATTCAGGTATTGTTTACATACTTTCTATTAGAAGGCATTCCTTAACTCATTTCATTGATTACAAGAATTTATTCTCACTTTTAATTTGAGCCATAATTTAAGGAATTTAGAAAAAAATACTTTTAATCTTAAAATCTTATAATCGACGGAATGACTGCTATTTTGAGGTTATGTTTGCTTTTAAATAATTGTTTTTTAATCATTAAATTGTTTCCGTCGTCAGAATTCTTTTCTTAATTTAAAAAACTTGGAATCAGTTCTAAATCTCAATGACTTTCTCTGACTTTTAAAGTCTTTTCTCATAACTATTGTATTGTTTTAATGAAAATCTTTTCGAAGAATAATTCCAAAGTATTTCTAAATCTTAGGAACGGATGAAATTGATTTTTGCGGTAAATTTCTGCCCCATATCTCGCCATCAATTGAATTGAATTCAGGAGAAGAGGAGTTGGAAATGAAGGCAATCAATGAGTCGATCAAAAAAGCAAATGAAGTCTGGAATCAAAACTATTGTGAAGTTTCAGAGGAGACCCGAAAAGCAGCGAAAGTGAACTTCTCTTCAGCCAAGCCTTCAGTTCGAGTGCTTCGTGTCTGGGATTATGCTGTGCGTCGGTCTCGTTGTGGTCATTGGGAAGAACTGGCCAGAGATAGACAACGCTTTGCAGAAAAATGTCGTCGAATTGACTCTCAAATCGGTTATATCTTCGGTGCAGAGCACAGGCGGAGAGCCTATGATTCCAGATATAGTTCTCAAGTTATTTAAATAATACTATAAATAATTGTATTTATAATTAAGAAAACATTTTTATACGAATTTGTTGTTAATTTATATTATTATTCATTGTTTTCTAGAATTATAATCAAATGTCTCTCAAAATAAATAATTCAAAACAAAAACTTGTTTTCAAATCATTCAATAATTTAATGAATGTTTTCCTCAAAGCTTTGGAAAACATTTCTCTAAAACCAGCGCTGAATGAAGTCTTCAATACTTAAGATCTGATTAAAAGTGTCGAAGAATTTCCAGACAAACAAATGAATAAATTTTATTTAAATTCAATTTTACTATAAATGGTTTGGAATGCGATTAAAATTCTTAAACAATTCAACAATTATTGCGAGAAATTCATTAAATGTGTATAAAATGTAATTAAATCCTAATTTTTTAATTATTTAAAATTATTACAAATTATTGAACTATTGGTCGGAAGTGTGTCTCAGATCTCTTCTTTGGACACTTCGTCACCGCTGGGAATGTCAGCTCCACTTTCAGTGCTGTCTTGAGGCGATTTAGGGGACTGACCTTCCAGTGAGACTAAAGTGGCCAAAAGGTCTGTCCTCTGCTGTTGAGTCATTCCCGAGTGAATCAATTGGACCAAAGAGTCGAATGTTGCCGAAGGAAACTCATTATAAAAGCTGTGGACATAAAGTGGTCAAAAGGTGTGAATAGAAGGCATAAGTCTTACCCCTGTATTTGTCTGGTGAGGGCATCCCTTTGAATACATCGAATGTTCTCCAAAACAGTGGAAGTGTTGCTTTCAAGTTGAGAGTAAAGCCATTCGGCAACTGAGCGGTCGTCGTCCCACATGTGTTGCTATAAATTTAAGAATAAGAAGACTGGGAGAGAGAGGAAGGCATACATTATGCTGTCCGTGATGTTCGATAAACCAGCGTCTGATCATAGAGGAGGTCTCGGCGTCGTTCTTATTGCAAATAATACTCTGAATCTCATTCCTCACTCTGTCCTCATAGAGAGCGCGCCTCAAATGCCAATAGAAGTAGTTCCTGGACTTATGCCACGACACTATATCACAGATACAACCCTTTTCCAACATTCGCATTGGAGTGTCGTGCAGATCAGCGAAAGAGAGGGCCACCTGATGGTACATTCCCAACAGCGCCGACTCTCTGTCGTGAAGTTCTTTCTCCAATCGTTTCTTTTCGTCCGCAGAATTCGATTCAATTATTTTGTCTGAAAATCAAAATTCACTCAAATCTTGAATTAAGAGATCCAAAGACTCACTCATCAGTTGTTTGCATCCATTGTCGCAGCGGTGCATCGTTTTGATCAGATCCTTCTGTCTGAACCTGATTTCGACCGTTCCTTCGGGCTCTAAGACACCACCTCTGCCCTCATTATCGGCAAACATCTTCATATGTCGAGGATTTATTGTGGCGTCTATTTTGACCAAAAGATAAGTTGCAACTCAAGAGCAGTGAAGACATACCGAGTACAGCCCACGCGCCTCCTCTCAGCTCACCACAGGGTGGGATATAGATAATAATGGGCTGTTTGTATTCGTGCAGAGCGTCCACAATATAAGCGCCGAATTTGACCACCTGGTCGTACATGTCTTTCATTCCTCCTGAGAAACCCCTCCAATTGGCAAATATAATGAGCGGTAAGTCCTCTCGAGAGAAGTCTTGAATAGCTTGAGCTGTTTTGAAGGAGGAGTCGGGGAACCAGACCTGTCCGGCCTGTGACACCACTTTGGTCTCTGAGTCCAGATTAGCAGGGTCAGCTGGGATTATCAGTTCTATGGTTCGCGTCTCCACTGCTATCACTCCGACGGGAATTCCTCCCAAACGCGCTCTTCCAGCGACAACAGTGAGAGCCCAACCACTCATTATCTCCTGCCACGAGCCTCTATCAAAGAAGCCGTCCTCCCAAACCCCCTGAGCGTTCTCACGACCTGACAAACAGTTATTAGTGAGAGAGAGGACATCACATGACATACCCTGAAGCATCCATCGAGGATCATATGGTGAAGAAGTGGGCGTAAAGACAACTTCGCGATCGATTGGATCCAAAGACTCGATCATTGGGACGGGAGAGAAGCGTTGGGAAGGGATATAAGAGAGCCACTTCAAGATAGTGGACACGCCCTCCAAGTCGTCCTGAGCCGTGGTGTGCGAGACTCCGTTGGCGTACATTATTTGAATTCCGCCTAAAATGAGAATTAGAGCGAAGAAGACTTGAAGAGCGAGAAATACCCAATTGATTGTTGGAAGTGTAGACTTCGCGCCCCAACAACTTGTTGAGAGCTCCCGCGCCCGTCAGGATGATGTGCGAGTTCTCGATTTGAATGACGCGCTGCGAGAGACGCGCCAAATAAGAGCCGATTCCAATGGCGCGACACGTGACCATTGTTATGGTGACGATCTCGTTGTAGGCCAGAGAGGACTCGCCCGCAATCATTCCCGCGTACTTCAGGTTCTCAACGCCCAGTCCCTCGCCCTGTCCTATAATATCTGTGATCTTATATCTGGTCTCTCCATCTTCGACAATGAGTTCTGTTTTGACGGAATCGGCCACTCGTTTGTACTGTTCGGGCGTCAGATAAAGGTATTTGAAGCCTTTGTCGGGATTGGTGTCATCAAACCAGGCCACCTGGAAGTGTCCCTTCACCTCTTCAGCCAAACCTATTCGCGCGCCTGAATTGGCCGATAAGTAGATCCGAGGAATACCCATCGCTCGCGCCCTCTCCGATGCCTTTTGAAAAACCATATCTTCTTTGGGACCGAAGACTCCGAGGAGATGAGTGATGTCATTCCCGATCACTATTATATCTCTTCCATTGGGATACTCGGGAGTGAAGAGAGTCATTCTCCATGCGCACATTCCACAGTCATTCTCCCCGTGCACTCTCTTCATTTCGATCATTCGGGTCGGGTTTGTCGGGTCCAACACCAGTTCCATGCATTGCATCACTTGAGCGGGCATTTCGAGCTCAGGTCTGCACTCGAGGTATTCCTCCCACATTTTGATGAGCGCCGCCTGAAACATGTCGGGGAAGTCATAGATATAAGTCGTGCCATTGCTTTGAGCCTAAAATAGATTCCAATTAAAGAGAGAACGGATTTGAAGAGAAAAACCTGAAATCGCTTTAATTGGAGATAATCTTTAGTCATATATGGCGTAGAAATGGGTAAGTCGTGAAGAGGACCGGGTTTGCCAGTTCCCGGCCACGCCTCGAATTTCATGGCACCGGACACTGGGTCACAGACTTCTTTGTAGAGATGCATATCCAAGTAATAGCCCGACTCATTGGCCAGTAGGAGACGGAAAGGCGTGCACTTGGAAGTGGGAGTGGAGCGGATAATCATTCTGATCTCCGCCTGCAATACTCTAAGCTTCCAAAGACGCGGTCCGTAACGCATAACCATATTTCGGACATTTTCTGCGATCTAATTAACATTAAAAGTGTTTTCAAAGAAATCCTAAGAATTAGATTTCGTGCGAATTCTGCAAACATTCACCGAAAGACAGAAAAGGAGTTAATTCCCAAAAAACCGAAACCGAAAGAGATTTCAACAGAAATATAATTAAATAATAAACAAATGGTTAGTAAATAACAAAATAAAACAAAACCCAAGCGAACGACAGCCGTACATAAGGTACCTTCGTCGGGTCCATGGTCACTTTCGGCACAAAGTTCAGGAATATATGATTGCAGTCAGTCTTCGGCGCCATTTGATGGGTGAACGCAACTTCCAGTTCGTCCATTGCTTCCAGAAGAAGACGTTCCCCTGAAAGTCAGTCTTATTATCAATTGTCGCAGAATTTAAGACAAACCTTCATTTTGGAGGAACTCATACGACGCCTCTTTGGTTATGAGGTCAGAGTGTCTAATAATGGTTCTGACAAAAAAACGAAAGTCAGTGACGGCTTGTCCCGGAGCCAACACTTTCGCCTTTCCCAGATATAAATGCATTTTCTGACTGGCGGTGGGAATGGCCTCTAAATCATAGTTTCGCAGTCGATTGATCTCCAACTGAAAGGCGAGCGCCGGTTCTAAGTGTCGATAAATGGTGTCTTCATTATATCCATTTCGAAATCTATAAGTGAAATATCGGGGGAATCGGTAGCGGTCGCACACAATGAACGTCACTCTTCGGATCGACTGTTTCTCCAGATCTGCTTTTCTCGACTGACAGAAGGAATGAAACTTTTTGCTCAGAACTGCGTCGTCAGAGCCGTCAGACTTAATGGTAATATTGATGATATAAATAGGTTCCACGTCTTCAATGAGTGCCTGGAAAGTAAGAGATTGCGTCCGCTCTCTGGCCACCATCAATGAACCACTTCTTTGGCGATTTGGCGGAGATGTGGAGACATCGCCACCGACTGAGTGCTGGAATGGATTCTCGATATTTATGTCTTCTTCTGATTGTCTCAAAATATCAATCAAATTATCGAAATAAACCTAAAATAAAATGATTAGAAGAGAAAGAGAGGAAAGAGGACTGACTTCTGTCTGTTCCATAGTATTGAAGGCAGCGATGAGTCCAACCCTATAATTGCTGAAAGAAATGATTTGGTTTTCATCACTCGATTCGCTGACCACAGCTATGGACGGACTTTGAGCGCTCGGACTTCCAGAACTGTTGGTTCCCGGATTCACTATTGAGGGATGGGATGAGGGAAGGATAAAGTGGTAGACCGCACACGGAATAGAATTGTCTCTATTAGTAGTGCCCGAAGATCTGGAGTGAATGCTGTCAACAGAGTGTCTGTCGTGAGAACCGATTACAGAGTGTTGGAGAGAAACCATTTCGTAGGAAATGTAGGCCCGACGGACGTATACCTGACCATTGATTGGATTAATAAAAGAGGAATAAAAGAATGTCTTACTTCGAGAGCCGCTCTTTTGACGACAACATTTGAATGATAGAAGAATTGATGCAAAACATCGAAAATAGAAGTCTCGCTGAGAATCAGTTTATTCAAAACGTTTGGTTCGAATTCGTGGGAATAGATATCAATGGCCGACAAGAATATGGATTCCATCTGATTGTGTCTTAAGGCGAAGGGCGGCTGATGGGCAGAGATGAGCACTTGTCGAGCCCTGAGCGCCACTTTTGCGTTCTCTGCTTTGTTAAGAATGGTTAGAGCGTTGAGAATTGAAGACAATTCGTCGGTAATTCCCGGTTCGTGTCCACACAAGTGATCGATTAACTGAAACAACAAATGAGTTCAAGTCTTGAGATAATGACTCACTTTTATGATCAGAAGATTCTTCTTATTGACAGACAAATGAGAGAATATCTTCTGAACGACTGAAGCCATTCCTTCGTCTTTGTATTTCTCTCTGAGCTGTGAAACGCATTTGTCGTAATGTCCTAATTGGAAGTGTTGTTCCACTTCTATGTAGTGTTTGACCAAATCCTGAACACAAGAACGCATTCGACCGCGAATTCCGTTACGATATCTCTGAACCAATTGAACGATTCCTTGAGTGTTAAGGAAGAAGACGTCTCGATCTGCTCTCTTCTGAAGAGTGGCCGCATAGGAGTCGATCACTGAAGCGATTTGTTGTGAGGGAAAGGCGGCCAGAATTGCGGTGATATTACCTGAAGAAGAGTTGGTTAACGACTAAAACAAATATTAATTAATTACTCGAATAGTTAGTCATTAGTTTTCGAATCGATTTCTCCACTTGAGATGGAATTCGACCCGAAGTCGAAGAGATAATGTCCTGCAGTTCGAGGAGCGGTAGTCTTGGGTCTCGCAAACAGTCCATAAACTGTTCGACGAAGTGATTCATGTTTTGCGTGAAATAAGGTTCGGGTAAACCAAAACCCCCCAAAACGTTCTCCAAATGGGTCTTCGCCTGAATAAAAGTCACATTCATTTTGTTCTCATTAGGAGTGTGCAGATTAGAAGCAGATCCCGCAGAAGACACTCCTGAAGAGCCGTCATCACTCTCATCGTCCAAAGCGTCAAATCCTTTGGTAAAGAGTTCCGCTCTGTGCACACGAGTTGGGTCGTCGAGGTCAAGACGGGCCAGAATAGAGCCGGCCTCGAGAACAGCACCCGACCGCTTAATGTGATGGACAGCTCCAGACTCTTGAGTAGTCAAAGTCATAACCATTTTCATGACTTCGATCTCTGCATAGGCCTGTCCTGAATAGACATGAGTTCCGTCTTCCACTAAAAACTGTAATAATTTTCCTGAAAATCAAAACCAAAATTAAATCAATGAATAGAAAGAGGAAAGACTACCGGTTGAGGGCGATCTTAGAATTGTTGGATCGTTCTCTTTGTCGAAAACACAGGTCTGGTTTCCAATGACAACCCGATAGCGGTCGACCTCTTCTTTCATATATGTGGTGTGAGAGGAGTGGTCGACAGACAAAAGAAGCCCCGAATCAGACATTCGGTGGACTTCCACTTCTTTGAATGAGTTGTTCATAACGAGAAAATAGCTGTTATTTCCAGATTTGGTCACATTTACCACATATTTTGTCCCCTCGTATATCAACTCAACGTTCTGTGTATTGGAGAGAGTGGTGGCCGGAAGTATTTGTCCCTTTTGTAGCGACAACTGGAAGTGTTGCCAATTGTTTTGTTGCTGATAGTCAACCACATGAATACATCCACAGATGAGGGCCAGAGATGTCTTCGGTTTTCCTATAAAACAAATCATTATAATTGATGTGAAAAAAGTTGTGGAAAACGAAACCAAAGAAACAAAAGAAACTCAAAATTAAAACCCAAAAAACCTTTGGATTGAAAACTGAAGCTTCTTTTGTGACCACTTCTCGTGACTATAAATACAAACTTTTGTTTAAAACAAAAATTGTGGAAAAAAGAGAAAAATTGATAACAAATGAGAATAAATGAGAACCTGATTGAACTCTTTCGGCGATCAGTTTGTCGAGCCATCCGGTGCTGATCTCATTCTTCTGGAAGTCATCCGTTTCCAAGAGAGTAATCAAATACTCGACAGTTGTTCTGAAGTCTCCTCTAATGGACAGCTCTTTGAGAGCGAGAACCAGGTTTTCGCGCGCGTCCTCTCTGTCTTCGCCCCACGAGAAACAATGACCGAATTGCGAGTCGGCGAACTCGTGAAGTCCTCCGGAGGCGCCCACTGAGAAGTAGCCCCACACGTTTTTGCTGCCTGAGAGGGAAGAGTGAGTAATGGAAGAGAAGACTCTTTGACTCACTTCTGAAGTTCAACTCCTGAACTGTTCCACTCGACGGTTTGAAGCCTTCGTCCGGATTCTCAGAAGTGATTCGGGCGGCGATCACATGACCCCAGGGCCGGGACCGCGATCTCGTGAAGTCGATCTCAGTGTCGGCCCAACCGCTCTCTCCGTAAAGAATTCGAATCTCTTTAATTCGGTTGAGTTTGAGTCCCATCGCGATCTGGAGCTGACACGCGGGGAGGTTGACGTCGGCCACCATTTCAGTGCACGGGTGCTCCACTTGGAGACGAGGGTTCAGTTCCAAGAAGTAGAACTCCTTCTCCACCGGATCGTAGAGGTATTCCACAGTTCCCGTGGAGACATAGCCAACCATTTTGGCCAAACGGACGGCCGCCTTCTCCATCTCTGCAAAAGTGGACTCTTCAGCTATAATACAGGGCGCCTCCTCTATGATCTTCTGATGACGTCTTTGTATGGAACAGTCGCGACCGAACAGAGAGATTGCGTTTCCGTATTGATCGGCCAAAAGTTGAACCTCGAGATGTCTCGAAGATTTAGCCAGCTTCATTACAAAGACAGGACTTCCGGGAACTTCACTCTGAACCTGACGGTACATCTGAGGGAAGTCATCTGGAGATTCACTCTTTCGAATACCTTTACCTCCGCCGCCTTCACTGGCCTTAATCATAACAGGAAAGCCTATTTTCTGAGCGGCAGTCAGACCTTCATTCACATCATTGACACAACCCTTTCTGTATAATTCGGGAGCGATTTTGATAGTTTTTCCTTCTCTCCAGTCCTCACATATGAGTCCAGTTCCACTCCAGGGAAGAGTTGGAACTTTTGCCGTTTGCGCCACAATAGAAGAGGCGATTTTGTCGCCCAAAGCCCACATAGCCTGATGTGGCGGACCCATGAAGGCAATGCCCGCCTTTCCCAGCAATTCTGGCAGTTTGGGGTACTCGGAGGCGTGACCCCAACCGGCCCACACCGCCTGCACGTTCATTCGTTTGGCGATATCAACAATGAGTTCGACGTTCGCGTAATTGTTATTATTGGTTCCGCCGGGAACTGGCACGTAGTGGTCGGCCATCTTTATGTATTCGGCGTTTGCCTTAAGGTCTTCGGGTGTGACCTGAAATCAAATAAGAGTGAGAAGGGGGAGGGGAAAGGGGGAGAGGGTGAGAGAGAGGAACAGACCATAACGACGAATCTGATGGCTCTCTCGTTGCGGAAGATCTCATAACTCCATCGTCTGATAGAACGCATGCATTTGACGGCTGCGATGCCATTGTTTGCGATGAGAATCTTATTAATCACTTTTGTTCCGTTAAATCGTTTGATGAACTCTTCGGGAGTGGCCAGAGTCAGGTCCTGTCGGTCCCGGTCTTGGAGCGACAAATGTATTCCAGACATGGATTGGCGTAATTGGCGACTCTGTCTGTGAAAGCGCTTACTGTCCATAGTCTCGATGGTGAGAGAGTTTGGTTGAGACTCTTGTTCTTCTTCGAGCTCTTCGGGCTCTGGTGAGGAACAGTCGGGCGCGGCGTTGATCGTGAAAATGGGTTTTTCGTTCTCAGAACTAAAGAGAAAACGAGTTTAAAATATAAGGAAATTATCGTAAAAATCATATCTAAAGCGCAAAATGTTTTTCGAATAATTGATTTGTGAATGAGTTTCGAAAAGATTTACATTTTTTCCATTCTGTGAACCAAAACGTCAAACAATTAGATATTATTTCATAACAATTATTGGAAAGTCGAGCAAAAAAGTGAAGGAAAACTGGCTTTTATTGGAGAACCACTTTTAAACACTTTCACACACTTTATATCAGTGGTGCGAATGTCAAGATCTGTGAGACTCTGTGCGCAGAGATTAGCTCTGATCAGAACATCAGCTCATCTCAAAACGTGATTCCCAGACATTACTATCAAACCATTTCCAGCAAATGAAGGGAAAAACAATTCAATTTAAAAACGAAACCATAAGTAAAGGAATGTTTGCATAAAAGGCTATAAATATCTTCAATATCTTTGCGGACATTCCCTCAAAATTATGTAAATATTTTCCTCAAACTTTGAATGACATTGAAGTTAAGGAAACTCTAATTTATTGCATTAATTAGCACTTAATGAGAGAATATTCTTAACAAATCAAAAGACAGACCTTTGGTTGTCGTCGTCGGGATTGTGGTCAGCATTCGAAGACATTTTTGCTGAAATGAATCGGAAAAGACTTGTCATTAAAGCGAAGAGAGAAATAATAGCGAAGACAGAGATCAGAGACAAGAGAATAGAGTATAGCAGACAATGCATTGAATACCCGTATGATCGGAATTGTGGCCAAACCCCCGGCTGTTGGCGATTGGTTGCCATAACTTCCTCCAAAGCAAATGTGATGAAATCGTGACTCAAAGCGTGGCATTCAATCGCATGACCGCTATATCGTACGATTCACGCCTACGTCACCACTTACTCACGCTCTCATTGGCTCACACCAATCGCCAGGGGCGGAGTCAACACACATTCGTGTGGCAAATGTGTCAAACCTTGTCGTGATTTCCAAACAATACTTTCACGCCTTTTATACGCTTCAGTGAACAGTCAAACAGTTGACGCCATATATGCAAAGGGACCGAATCTCTGCTGTCATCGCAATTGAAAACATGTGTTATTTGTTTACATCTGTTTTTTAAAGGGATGTCTTCTCATTGCTCCACGTTTTTGACGAAAAAGATTTGCCGAAAGCAGAAGCGATCGCTTTCTCTGTTAGCCAAACACGAGAATGTGGACATCGATGACTCGGATTCATTGCCTTCGAGATTCCTGTTGGTGTCGAACGCGGGTCTTATGTGTGAAGTGTCTTCCGAGCAATTGTTCCAAATCTTCTCTCCTTTCGGCCAAATCTTAGACATTGTTTTGATTCCTTCGAAAGCCTTTGCTTTCATTCAATTCTCTCAACAATCGGAAGCAATGAATGCATTCCAGGCTTTGAATCAGAAGACGTGCCAACAATTGGGTCGCGATTTGAATATTGCGTTCATTTCCTCCAAACTCTTCGATCGGGTCTTCGAAGCGAACAGAGCGAGGATTGAGACCTATTGCGCGCTCTTTGCTCACAAACCCAACGGTTTGACTCTTATTCCGCATTTCATTACCGAAGAAGAAGAGGACTTTCTCTTCACATTTGTAATCTTCTTCTTCTTCTTCTCTTGACTCTCATTTGATGCTCTCTTTGCAGACAAAGTCTTTGTTTGAAAACATTGAATTCCAAGACAAGAATAAAATGAAGAACCGATTGGTTCGACATTTCGGCTTTGAATTCGATTATTCGACGAACAGAATCAGAAGTGAAGAACCCATAGAACCGATTCCCAAAGAATTGGATTTTATTTTGAATCGATTATTGGAGAGAAAACTAATCGAAGAGATTCCGGATCAGTTGACTATCAACTGTTACTTTGCAGGTATTGCTCAGCCTTTGTCTTACTTAGTCTTATACTCAACACTCAGGTCATGGAATTCCCGCCCATACGGACACCCACTCGATGTGTGAGAACTGTATAATTTCAGTGAGTATTGGATCAGATATAGTGATGCAATTCAAGAATCCAGAAGACGGACGACAATCGAATGTAGTTTTGCCGAAGAGATCTGTTCTGCTTATGAGAGATGAGAGCAGATATTTGTGGACACATAGTATAAGTGCCTCGAAATCAGATCTCATTGTTTGCAATGAAAATCGTTTGACTTTAAGTCAGAGAAAAACCAGAATTTCGTTGTCTTTGAGAAAAGTGAAGAGAAATGAGTGTAACTGTCGTTTCCCCAAATATTGTGACGTAAGATATGACGACATTTCACTCAAAACTCATTCATTTGTTTGCAGTCGAGAGAGAAGAATGAAATCAAAGACCAAATCAATGAAGAAATGAGTGAAGAAAAGGCCAAACATTTGGAGTCAAAATACGTGCATAAAGTCTATGAATCGATTGCCAATCATTTCAGTGAAACCCGTTATAAGCCGTGGCCTCAAGTTTCCCATTTCCTCAATTCTCTGTCCAAAGGATCACTAGTGTTGGACGTGGGCTGTGGGAACGGCAAGTATTTGAACGTAAATCCCGATATAGTGATGATAGGCTGCGATCGATCGCAAAGTCTTCTCAATATCTGCAGAGAAAAGTCAAATGAAGTCTTTCTAAGTGATTGTCTCCAACTCTCCGTTCGGCGGCTTTTCGACGCCGCCATTTGTATCGCAGTTTTGCATCACTTGTCTTCAGTTGGACGAAGAGTTCGGGCCTTACAGTCTTTGATTGACACTCTTTTGCCAAATGGAAAACTCTTACTCTATGTCTGGGCGTTCGAACAAAAGGCAAAGAGAAGTGAAGAGATTGTTGAGCGCGAAGACAATGAATTCAACTTGCTCGTTCATCGCAATGGCAATGAGTTCGCGCGTCAAGAGCTATTGGTTCCCTGGACAACCAATGAGAGCGAGCGTCAACTCCGCTATTATCACGTGTTCCGCGAGGGAGAACTGGAAGCGCTCTTCGAGTCTCTCACCGATTGTCGCGTTCTGCGCGTGTACTCCGATTGCGGCAATTGGGCGGCCATTTTGCAAAGACTTTAATAAACTAATTGACAGAAACGGCCGCTTGAATCGTGTGTTGCACCTGACCCATATTCTGTGCCCATTTGCTCAGAGTGTCTCTCAATTGCTGCCATTGTGGCCGACCAAATGTCCGGTGCATTGTGGAGGAGACGAGAACTCGCTTCTGGAGCTGATCCACTTTGGCCTTCACGAGCTTTGTTCGCAGAACTGTTGACACGGATTAGAATGGAAGCGGAAATGGAAGTCTTACCGTCGATGACAAAGGCCTCGACCTGATCTGCGTTGAGCTGAAGGTCGGCCTGAATGGCGTCGAAAGGAATTTCTTTGCGATTCTCCGCCATTTGCATGAAAGTCAATAAACGCATTTTCTGCAGATTCTGTTCGTGCGACAGACCTGAGGACAACGGGTTAGAGCGAGAGAGAGCGCGACAACCACTCACCCAATGACTCGACGAAGTCTTTGTGCGCGTTATAGAACTTGATATAAGCGGTCAGTTTTTCGGCCACAAAAATGGTCAACAGATCGTGGATTAGCTCTCCTTCCAGGAACTTGACGGGCTTTAAGGCCAACAAGTGGTCCATAAGGAATGTGTTCTGATCCATAAGACACGAGACAATGCATTTGTGGGCGTCATCTCTGGCCTGAGAGGCGTTCTCTTCCGTATAAGTGGACAACAACTCAATCATCACTTTTGAGGCCAATTCCGAGTGCTTTTGCTGAAGAAGCACTTCGTGGAGGAGTCTTAGCAGTGATTGAAGTCTTTCCGTTCCAATCAACTTCTGGGGAAACCATGTCTTCAGTTTTGTCAAGTCTTCGAATACAAGACTTATTTGATTCGTCACAGAAGACAATCGGATCAAAGTGTGGTAAACAATAAACCGAAGATCTGTTATTTCGTTGAGACCTCCGAACAGATTCTTAAGACTAAGAAGAAGATTAGAAGGAATCAAAGGAATGGATTCTTACACTCTGGAAGCGATTAAAGCGGTTTTCGGTGTCTTTGCTTTCAGTAATTGTTCGCAAAAGGCGTTAATTAATTGATTGGCTTCTTGTGAAGACTGTGGAACCGATAGAATGAGAAGAGAGACGACAGAGTTAAGCACTGACTCGACGTCACTCTCCTTAAGAGCCGAGTCTTTGAGGACAACATCGCAAACGGAAATCAATTGCTTTAATTCCGAAGTAAAGGAATCGCTTTTCGTCGGCGAAATACTTGCGCCCAAAGACACGAAGTATTCGCGCAGTTCTTCGCACTGCGGGAGAGAAGAGTGAGTGAAGAACTGACCACTCGGTCACTCACCTGTTCCGTCTCAGAGATCTCGATGAATGTGGGAATTGACATCTTTAACACGTGTAATGACACTCATAAATGACGTCCACTCATATGAGTCCCTCTTCTATGAAAAGCTTAAATAATATTTGACTTTATGTCCACTTTTTTGAAGAAATGATTTTCAGATAATTATTAATAAAATTCTTCGAAAATCCTTTAAATCTTTTAATTCTCTTTCAGACTAAATGAGTTTAGACACAGATTGTGCCACAGATGGCAGCACTGGACTAATGACTGTTTTTCGTTAATTGATGCTCTCATTCATCAATAGATGTCAGGACTGAGTCTCAGTCTAAATGATGAATCACTTTATGCATAAATGGGTGCAAAGATGGCAGCAGTGGTTCTAAACTGCTTTTGATGAGAATAACGGTTTATATTCTTTATCTCAAAACTTCTTATCTTTTAAGAGAATATTTTTGACAAAACGATTGTAAAGTTGTTTGAAATCTTTTGATTTATTGATTGATTTATTGAGAATTGAATGTGATTGGTTTTGGTGATCACCTAGGTCACCAAAGCTATTATTAGCTCTTGGCTTTTGTGGAGAGTTTTGTGGGAAAAAAGAGCAAAAAGTCAACACAAGTTTACGTCAAACGAAAAATCAATAATTTTATGCGAATTATAAGCAATTCATTGATTTATAACTTTTTGTTTCATAGAATTTGAGTGAAAAAGAGAATATTCTTATGTCTGAAAAAGTTATGAACGAAGAGAAGACTTATTCTCTTCACTGAAACCCAGAATTCGGTTCTCAACCAAAAAACGTCAAATTCTGGACTCAATTGCGGCCAAAGAGCGAACGGAAGAGCTTTGGATTGTTGGTCAGAGTGTGGCCTCCGGTGACCCGTAATTGGAGTGCGAGCGCCCAATGCCGTGAGAGTGTCCTCTTCGCGCACTCTTCGCTCTTCTTCGCCGTAATTGTGGCGCGCACTGTCTCGCACTGTATAGCAGTGAATCGATTGATCTGCGGTCACGTGACTGGTAACGATTTTGTGAGGGACTGAAGATCTGATCCCATGTCTGACGCCGTCAAGAAATACTTTTCTCCGCGTCTCCTCGACTACATCTGCATTGTTGGCACCCGACACGCGCCGCCCGACGCCCACTCTCTTCAGATGCCGGAATTGTTGCGCCGATATCCACCCGAAGACCACTCGGACTTCGCTCTGCCGCCAGACGTGGTGTTCTTCTGCCAACCCGAGGGTTGTGTCACTTCTTCTTACAGACGATGTTCTCAAAGAGATATGAATTCCTTCGTCTTCGCGCTCACCGAAAAGGATACCTCACGCGTCAGGTAACCTTTGACCTCATTTCCCAAGATTTGACCCCAAATTGACCCAAAGGTACGGAATTTGCGTCAATTTCTATCGACCGATGGAGAGGATGCGCGGACTCGAGGAGAAGCGCTGTCTGTCTCTGGTCTCGCTCTGCGTCATCTCTCATCACCCGCTCTTCACTACATTCAGAGAGTGTTTGAATATTTTGCGGAAAATTATTCAAATCTTTTGCCATAAGAACCGAAACAAACGGTCAGTTTTTATAACAATATCTTCTTCTAATATCTCTCCCGCAGAGACCTCATCTGGACTCTGCTCACCACGAGAGTCACCGACACCAATATTCCGCCGCAAGTCATGCAAGACGTGCGAGAGATCGAGTGCTGGTGTCTCAAACTCCTGTCTGCACCCGTTCCCGTGCCCGGCAAAACCAAACTTGAGGTCAGTCTCTCTCTCTCTTCTCCTCTCACTCTCTCTCAGTTGGAGGTTGTGTCGCGAGAGTTACGTCCCCCACTGGTGTTGGCCCTGCCTGACCACACGAGGTTCTCTCTGGTGGACTTTCCTCTTCATCTGCCTCTGGAACTGCTGGGAGTGGACACGTGTCTCAAAGTCTTATCGGTGATCATGAATGAGCACAAACTGGTGCTGCAGTCGCGAGACTACAACGCGCTGTCGATGTCAGTGATGGCCTTCGTCACAATGATTTATCCTCTGGAATACATGTTTCCCGTCATTCCTCTTCTGCCCACTTGCATGAGTTCCGCCGAACAGTTGTTGTTGGCGCCCACCCCCTTCATCATTGGAGTGCCCGCCTCTTTCCTTCTCTTCAAACGCCGTTTCCGACTTCCGGACGACGTCTGGTTAGTTGACTTGGACTCCAATAAGATCGTGAAGCCCTCGGCTATGGAGGATCTTCCTCCTCTGCCCGAACCCGAGGGAACTGTTTTGAAGAACCACTTGAAGCAGGCGTTGGCCTCAATGTCTCTCACGCCTCAAATCAATAGACTCGACCGACTGGAAGGCCAACAAAGACCGACGGGAGGAATGGGTGGTCAGGGCTTCAATCCTCTCATTTACGGCAATGACATCGACTGTGTGGATGTGGCCACTCGGGTGGCAATGGTGCGCTTCTTCAACAGCGCCAATATTCTGTCCAACTTCTCGGAGTACACGCGAACAATAAGACTCTTTCCACGACCTGTTGTCGCCTTTCAAGTGAATGCGTTTCTTCAGTCGCGACCAAAAGCGTCGGTTTTTTTGCACAAATTCGTCAGAACTCAGGTATTGTCTCTTTTGCTGACCATTTGTCTCACTTGTCATTCAGGCGGTCGAGTTCTTGGCCGAGTGGTCTCTCTGTCCAACCAATGTGGCCTTTATTCGCGTCCAGACGGGAGTCTTTGACCCGACAATAATCGGTGATAAACACAAGTGGTTCGGACACCAATTGGACACAATTCACTTCAAAGTGTGGAATAATGCAAATCATTCTTTGACTCAATTGTTTCATTCCTTCGACTCATTGCAAAGCGAAGAATCAGAAGAAGACAATTCCGACTCTGACGTCTCCACCAGTTCCTCATATTCCTCGCTCTCGGAACTGGTCGACGAACTCTATAACCAAGATTGCTCTCAACTCATGACCACAGCCTCGCGCTTCTCCTCTCATTCCTCCGAAGCGTTGAGAGAGTCTTCGTGTGTCATAAGTGACGTCAGTTCTGTCTTCAATCCCCCCGAAAACATAGTTTTAAGTCAACCGCTCAGCCTCTCCACCAAAGTGTCGCCTCAGGGTTCCGCCTCGTCCTCTCCCACGCGCTCCGCCTCTTCCAACTCGTCGGGAGAGCGCGAAGAGGGCGAGGAATTCAAACCAATCAACTTATATAACGAGCCGACACTGAAAAACATATCAAAAGGTCGCTCTCCCATCGAGTCTCAGGGCTCAGACCAATCAGATCACTCGAGGAGTTCCACTCCAAGAGCCTCCGAAGTCCAGCGCCCGATGTCTCCCTCCACGAGCATAGAGCGCTCTTCGGGCACTTCCACTCCCACTCTCTCGAGAGCCATCTCCATCTCGTCGGTCTTCTCGCGCTCTCAGTCCCAACACAGAGACTCGCTCTTCGGTCAGTCATTGTTGGACAGATTCACCACCGAAGCCAAGGAGTTGACGCGCGAGGCCAAGGCCAAGGCCAAAGAGGTGGCCAAACCGGCGGCTGCGGCGGGTAAGAAGAAGTTTTTGGCCAATCTTCAGGCCATCTCTGAGCCAATGAAAGAATCGGCTTTTTGGCGCTCGTCTAAGGAGGGAGAGGGCGAGAGCTCTTCTATTCTCAACTCAATGTCTTCCGATTTGAACGGTTTGGCCGACAAAACCTCTTCAATGCTTTCGGGACTCTTCGGAAGCAAAACTCCGACAACGAAGGCACAGCCTTTTGGACCCTTTCCTCAGAAGGGAAGAAGAGGTCTCGTGGAGCGCTCTTCTCTCATCAGACACTCGACGCCGCGCGACAACAAAGAGCCGCAGAAGAGCTCCACTTCGCACAGGTTAGCCAATGAGAGAGAGTTTTGACTAAATTTGAATTTTCAGCGAAAACCAGAGTTTCCTCAAAGAAACCACTTCTTTGGTGTTGGAGGGCGAGGGAGTCGGTTGGCTCAAACTCTCGCGCCTCAAGAAACTGATGGAAGAGGAGAACTCGCGCGCTCTCGTCGTCCAGAGAATCAATCGAACGCTCGAGAGGAAGGTCGGACCCGATGACCACATCGAAGACGTCCAGATCTCAAAGGCCGCCTGGAAGGGCATGTTGCGGGTGGTCCAGGCCATGATCACGGGTCTCGAGCAGAGTTATGTCCACCAGGGCGTCGGAGGAATGGCCTCGTGCTTCCAGATCCTCGAGATCGCGCACACCCACTATTGGGCCAAAGAGCTCGAGGAGTCGTCAGTGGCCACGACGGCCACGTGCTCTCAGGGGTCGTCTCCTTTTGGGTCGGGAGAGAATCTCAACCGATTGGCCGAAACGCCGGAGGTCTTGAAGATGACGTCACCCGAGCCCTCCATCGAGATCTCGGCGATGGTCGACCACAAGAGGACGTCTTTGATGAATCGGATCCAATCGATGGAGTCGGAGGCGAGTGAAGACGTGTCGCCCTCGTGCAACGCCTCTGAGGCGGGATCAATGACGGTAAACCCCGTTTACGGGACTAGACTTCTGTCCACCAATTCCTACCGCTCCACATATTCTGATTCAGAGATCGAAGTAATCGAAGAAATCTTTTTCTCCTTTTAATCCATTCCTTCCTCTTAAGGGACTTCATGGCAGACAAACGCGAACTCCGAGTATCTGGAGCTCCAAGTCGTCCATTTCCACGGGATTTCGGTACCATGGTGGCGCTCTCATCGGCTCCACAGGACTTCCAGCCGATGCCCCGCGCGTATACCTCTTCGAAGGCATTATCGGGAAGGAGAGGTCACACCTTTGGGATCAAATGCAGTTCTGGGAGGACGCCTTCCTCGACGCTGTATCTCAAGAGCGCGACCTCGTTGGAATGGACCAGGGGCCGGGAGAGATGCTCGAGAGGTATCGTTCCCTCTCTGAGATGGACAAGAAGCGGTTGGAGCACGAGGAGGACCGACTGTTGGCCACATTCCTCTACAATATGACTGCCTTTATGATTATGGTGAACGTGAATCGGACGGAAATCAGACGCAAAGTCCGTCGACTTCTCGGCAAATGTCATATCGGACTCGTTTACTCCGCAGAAGTCAACGAAGTCTTGGATCAAATCGATAATCTTCACGGAAACGACATTGACCTCAAACCTCTCACCTCGAGACAGATCCACAGACAGACCTTCACCGTTCACTTGGGAACCGACGCCTCGGGAGACATGATGTTTATGGAAGTGCGCGACGACGGTCTTATTCTGCGCTCAATCAACGGAACAATAGTGGAGCGGTGGTGGTACGAGCGTCTGGTCAACATGACTTACTCGCCCAAGAACCGCGTGCTGTGTCTCTGGCGCCGCAATGGTGGTCAGACTCAACTGCACAAGTACTACACGCGCAAATGCAAAGAACTCTACTATTGCATCAAGGACGCGATGGAGCGAGCTGTGCAGAAGGGAACAGGCGCTCTGCCCGGTGCGTGACTCACTCCACTCACTGTGACTCACTGTTGTCTCTTAGGGACGGAATTGGGCGGAGAGTTTCCCGTTCAGGACTTGAAGAGCGGAGAGGGAGGACTTCTTCAGGTCTGTATGGAAGGCGTGGGACTTCTGTTCGCCAATTCAAAGGTTTGTCTCAAAGGACGGACTCTTCGCTTACCTTAAGTCTGCATTCACTCCTCTCTCTGTCTTTGAGGACCTCTCAAACGCCATTCCCTGCTCTCCCCTCCCCTCTGGGCATGTGATCTGTTGTCTGAATGAATGCCAGCTCTGGTCAAAGATACCAGTGCGGGGAAGGGACTTTTGAGATGGTCCTGAGTCTAATCTTCGTCTTCTCTTTGCTCTCATTCTCGGATCGGATTCACAGGACTTCGAGGTATCGAACAATAGAATAGAATTTGATATTGTTGTGCATGACCTAGTGGTGACCTTGTGGTGACCTAGTGGTGGAGTAGAGACCATCTCCAAAGGCCCCCCCTTTGCCCCCCCGAGACACTCTCTCACGCTCTCTCTCTCCACAGTTCTTCGTTCGTCTCGAGAATATCCGCAAATGTTTTACTCAAAAGGGAGGAGTCTTTGTGCTCGAGGAGTTCAGTGAGTATTAGTGACCAGTGGTCAACAATGGTCAACAATGCTAACTCTCTCTCAGACCCGAAGACCCGTCAGGTCGTGCAGAGACGTTATCGCTCGCAGATGTCCGACCAGATCTGTTACGCCGTTCTCTGCGTCTTCTCTTATATCGCGGCCGGACTCGAGAGGAAGCGCAAGACAACAATGAAGACATCGAAGAAGCAATAATTTCAAGTTTTTAGAGTTTAATAAATCACGCCCTCAGAGGGCTCCCCACAAAGAACGTCTCCAACTGTCCCTTTCCCTTCACCCAAATGCGCCCCCTGGCCTCGCACTCATACCCGTTGCGCATGAGGACCCGCGCGGTGTCCTCTGTCACGTGGATGCGTCCCATCTGTCCCGTGGAGTCCATTCTTGAGGCCACGTTCACAGTATTGCCCCAAATGTCGTATTGGGGTTTGTGAGCGCCCACAACGCCCGCAATCACGGGACCAGAGTTCAGTCCTACGCGCAGTTGGAAGCGTTGGAACGACTCTTTGTTGATCTGCTCGAGCGCCGAGGACAGGGCGAAGGCCAACTCCACGAGAGCCACCACTGAGTGCTCCTCTCGCCGCGCGCTCTGAGTGTCTGAGTCCTGTCCTGGCTGAAGACCGGCGGCCGTCATATAAGTGGATCCAATGGTCTTGATCTTCTCAACGCACGAGAACTTGGGCTTAAGAAGAAGTTTATCGAAATCGCAAATTATTTCATTCAATAAACGCAGACATTCCAAGCCCTGGATGACAAAGAGGGGGAGTTAGAGAGCGGGGGAGCACTGATTGGTTACCTGTTTGTTGACGTCATTCTCGTCGTAAAACTCTTTATAATTAGGAATCGAAGCGAACATTACGGCCACTGAAGAGTACCTGAGAGGACAGTCAGTGGGGGTTGAGGGGGGTCAAGGGGGCGACTCACCTCTCGTGGTATAGAGTGTCCGTGAGACAGTGCGAGAGGAAGTGGTGGGCCACGTGTTCCGGAAGAATGTTCTCGAGAAGGATTTTGTTGATTCCGCCGAAGACTTCGACGTCATTCTGCTCCACCTTAAGATTGGACTTCCAGAGGAAGAGTGAGCGCGAAGTCCTCTCCAGATGTCTGTCCCGGAAGTGCAGACAAAGAGAGAGCGCGCAGCAGAAGAGAGTGGTCTCGAGAGATGGTTGGCTGAAGAGGAAGAGATAGAGAAAGAAAAGAATGGTTTTGATCCCAAAGCCGACGAAGAAGAAGAGCGAGAAGAGAGTGAGAAGAACGAGAGGCGAGAATTCGTGGAAGTGATGGAGGTTGTGCGCGCAGTCGTCCTCCACTGTGCCATTGAGAGCGCGAATGGAGTCTTGGCAGTCGAGAAGAGTGACCGCTAAGAGGTTTTCCGCGAAGAGCGTGAGTGCGGCCAATGCTGAGCACGTGATGCGAATGGCCTTGTTAGAGCGCGGAAGAGAGCTTTGTTTGGGTCTCCAATTGGCTGTGAGGGCGAGAGAGAGAAGAAGAAGAGCTGTGGAGCAGAGGAACGACAGCGACGTCCAGTTGCTATGGAGACGAGATTAGAGAGAGATAAGAGATAAGGTGAGTCACGTGGGCGCCAGAAGCAGTTGGACGGCGGAGAGCGCGACGAAGACGAGAGAGACCAGGTTGACTGCGCGCGAGAACTGCGAGAGTCGTCGTCTTTGAAAAGTGCGTTCGAGGGCGAGAGTGGGGAAGTTGAGACAAAGCGGGTGAATCTCTTGAGAGCGACAGTCGAGGAGAGCTGGAGTCACGAGATTGGCCTCAATCAACGCAATGGACTTGAGATCAGAGATTAGATCAGAGATTAGATAAGAAGGAGAGGAAAGAGATTACGGTTTGCGTCACGTTTCGGGCGATGGTCTCTCGCGAGACATTGGCGAAGGGCTTGTCCTGTCCGCATTCCGTCCATTTGGTGGACTTCTTGA
Source organism: Ceratozetes gracilis (assembly GCA_034694965.1). Taxonomy (NCBI): domain Eukaryota; kingdom Metazoa; phylum Arthropoda; class Arachnida; order Sarcoptiformes; family Ceratozetidae; genus Ceratozetes; species Ceratozetes gracilis. The sequence continues at coordinate 29,690 of JAQIWF010000039.1, forward strand.
GCGCGCAGAGAGAAGCCTTCCTCTGTTGAGGAGCGACAATGAGGAAAGTCTTGACCTGATGTTCGGCCAAATAAGAGTCTCGTGTATGACCGTGACCTTCTTCCACGCGGAACTTGTTGTCGAGCAGTTGGAGAGTGTCGAGAGTGATGTGAACGCGCCTGCAATGAAAGCTTTTAAGTGAAAGCTTTGAGTGAAAGATTCTCTCTCATTGAGAAAATGAAAGATTGAGATTCCCTCAGATTGAGAGCGAGGAAAGGAGTTTTGAATAATTTGATTGATTTGAGGTTAACTGCATTTCATTTGATTTCTGGTTTTCGCTTTCAATGACTAAAAGCCAATGAAAGAAGTTGAGCCCAAAATAGACGTCTAATGAGCTATTACTCGCGCTCCACAACACTTTTATTGCAATCAATAAAGCGCTTCATTGCCTGCAATAAAGTCTCGCTCCAATATTGCTCCCCCTGACTCTCCCCCGCTCTCAGCCCTCGCCTTAATTAATGAGTTGATTTGAATTTTGATTCGATTTGACGTCAACTCATTAATTAAGTCATTTCTCACTCTCTCTCGCTCACCCTGGAACTCCGCCTGACTCCATGTGATTGGCCAGAGTGACGTCATCCGACCAAACGTCATATTGCCATTTCCGCAGTCCAATCACTCCGCACAAGACATTCCCCGAATGCACGCCAATCCTCATGTCCACATTGACGCCCGTGCACTGTCTCACTGACCTGAGAGAGAGAGAACTGACCACTGGTCACTCATTGGTCACTCACTTAATCGCTTCAATCATAAGAAGAGCCATTTGGACGCAATTGATGGCGTGATTGGGTCTCGAGACGGGCAGACCACTGACGCAATAATAGCAGTCGCCGAGGATCTTGATGCGCATACAATGGTTCTCTTGAGCCAATTGGTCAAAACGGCCGAAGAGGTCATTGAGAGTGCGAACCAACTCTTGAGCCGACAATTGCTCTGAAAGTGGAGTGAAGTTCACGATATCCGCGTAAAGCAGACTATTGTTGAAAAAAGCATTTTCCGAATCAACGCTTTTCACGAGCGAATAGTTTCCAACTTTTGGCCCAAACCTGGGCAAAGGGGGGATTTGGGGGACTCACCTGACGTTGTTGTGTCTCTGGACGTAGAGCTCGTGGAAGCGCTGTTTGCCCTTGTCGTGCAGACCGTCGGTGATCTTGCTGAGAATGCGTCCTCTGACCTCTGCGGCGATATAAGCGGGAATGACGGAGAGAAGCAGTTCTTCCTGAGAGCGAGAGTTAGTTTGACTCAAAGCCCGAGACTTGCCTGTTGCTCTCGCTCGAGCTCCAAGCGGATTCTGTGCTCAATGAGCTTGTGCGCGCCAGAGAAGGTCTTCTCGCGCTCCACCAGAAACACGTGGCGCTGGAAGAGACCGACGAGGAGGAAGAGAGCGTGAAGAGCGAGAGTGGCGAAGAAGAGGCGCTCGAGAGCGAAGACTGAGTAGAGATGGAGAGCGAGAGTTGCAAGCTGGAGCGAGAGAGTGAGTCTGAGCTCGAGCAGCAGCATGGTGGGCACTAGAAGCAGAGCGTGGAGAGACCATGGTTGGCGCGTGAGATGAGTGAGGAGCGCGCAGAGCAGGAAGACTATGAGTTGGAGCGCGAGTTGACCTCTTCTCACCACGAGCGCCACGAGGAAGAGGAGAGTGAGGAGAGAGAGACACGCGACGACCAGAAGAGAGAACTCCTGGAGAGCGAGACAGAGCGCGCCGTTGGCTGAGGAGACGAGGATGAGCGCGTGGAGGAGAGAGCGACGCGCGTGAAACTCGTACTCTCGCTCCAGTCTCTGCAAGTCCTGCGAGAGAGTGAGCGAAGAGCGAGAGAAGAGCGAGAGAGAGAGTACTTACAGGCAGTTGAGGCGCGTTCTCTTCCAAACTCATTGGCAAAGTGCGAGCTTTGGGGGAGAGACAGAGAGAGAGAGAGAGAGAGAGTGACGTCATTGGAGGCTCTGATTGGCCAATAGTTTACTTTATTTTAAGAGTGAGACGCAGGAGGAGAGCGAGAGAGAGGACTTTGGCCGCGAGGAGAGCTTTGGACAGACTGTTGTTAAAAAGGGATTAAAAAGGATTAAAAGGATTAAAAAATACTTTTTGAGTCTTCTTTGCGCCAAAGGAATGGTTTTGGGATCTTCTTTGAGGAGATGAAGACGAATGCCGAGCACGAGATGATTGAAGAATTGGTTCCACTTCACGCTCTTAACATCCGTTGGAAAGCATTTGATGTCATCCGAAGACATCTGTTTTGAGAGCTTTGTTTGGTTCTCCGCGTGAAAGAGCCATTGATTGCGCGTAAAAGACTGCAAAGCACTCATCGATCGATTGAGCTTTTGGTAAACTTTTCCCAAACTAAACAGAGCGCGAGTCAAGGCAGTCATTAATCAATCCCCCGGAGAGCGAGAGCACTCTTGGCTTCCCCGGAGAGCAACTCTCGAGAGATAATAAACAAACTCTTACATTGGAGAGAGTCCGCACGCGCGGAACAACAAGTCCACCACGAATGCTGGCAACACGTGCTCCACCAACAGATGAAGCACGTGCACCACACGTGACGCGTGCAGAGAGACGGAGGGTGGGCGGAACACTTGGGTGGAGGGCGCGCTGTTGAGAGGAGGCGCCGACAATTGTTGGATCTGACGCCACGTGATCGGGTTAAGAGGTCCACTCACGCAGTTGACCACAAGAGGCGAAGAGCGGTCAGTGGCCACAGAGCGGGCGCTGGCCAGAAGAGTGTTGACCACGAGATCCACGGGAATGACGTCACAGAGGAAGTCGGGCTCGCAGTGCAGAGAGCGGAGAATTCCCTTTCCGGTGGCCACAAGAAAGCCGTGGATTCCGTTGAAGTTGTCCATCCAGCCGGGGAAGGGCTCTCTCCACGCGCCCACAATGATCGAGGGTCGGACAATGGCCAGAGGAATGTCCGCTTCGCCCAAAAGCTGTTCCGCGAGAGCCTTAGAGAAGTGATAAGAGGAGGCGCGCCCTCTGAAGAGACGAGAGGCCAAAGAGTCGAGCATTTGGTCGTCCATCCATCTAAAGGTCAACGAACTCTGAATGAAGTGATTGAGAGGTCATTGACTCACTCGCACGCGTCGAGCAGTCTTTGAGGCGAATAAGACTCGCGCGGAATCTCTTCCCTGACGTCACTCTTGTCGGGCGTGCAGTAAGCGGTGGACACGTGCACCAAAGCCTAAGAGAGAGTTCTTAATGCGGAGGAAGTGGACAAAGAGCGAGACCTCCAGTTTGGACGAGCGTTGCGCGAGTCTGAGCACGCGTTGGGCGGATCCCACGTTGAGCTGAAGCGCGCGTCTCAGCGGTTCGTCGAATCTGATTGTTGCCGCGCAGTTGAAGATGAGTGTCACGTGGTCATGGATCAACTGGCGGTCCAGAGGACTGAGCGCGAGTTCGTCGAGAGTGACGTCACCACTGAGAGCGACCACTTTGGCCAACTGTTGCGGACATTCTTGACGAATGCGCTCAAAGATGTCGAGAGCGAGCAGAGCGTGAAGACGCTTTTGGGCCGTTTGGCCGCTCTTTGGTCTCAAGAGGACATAGACTGCGGTCACGTGAGGACAGGAGCGGAGGATCTTCTCGAGCAGACATTTGCCGAGGAAGCCCGAGGCTCCGGTGATGAGAAGAGACTTTTGGTCGAAGAATTGAGATAAAAGAGACATTTTGGGGAAAACCGGTTCTCAAAACCCGTTTTCCCAAACTATAAGTGATTTGACGTAAACTTGATATAAGTTTTGCGCGAAATTTGAATTCGAGATAAAATTGTTTTCTCGCTCTTATCGCTGGCCTTGAGATAAGAGGAGTATAAGAGTCGCGTTCTCTCTCTCCACTCAACCTCTGCAACAATGGGTGAGTTTGTGCGAGATTTGAGCCTTAATTCAAATTAAACTCAAATTCGTTCAGATCTGAGAGAAAGTGACGCAAAACGTCTCGTAATCGAAGGGAAGACCAAAAGAGTCTTCGAGTTGGCCAACAATCTCGTGCTCGTCGTCTCCAAAGACAGGATCACAGCGGGCGATGGGGCCAAGAGTCACGCTCTCGAGGGAAAGAGCATTCTCTCCACGCAAACCAATGGCGCGCTCTTCGCCTTTCTGGAGGCCGCGGGAGTGCCCACTCACTTCGTGGCCAAAGTCAAGGACAGTCATCCGGATTGGGAAAGGTCGTTCGTGGCGAAGAAGTGCGAGATGGTGCCCATCGAGTGGGTGACCCGGCGCGTGGCCACTGGCTCTTTCCTCAAGAGGAACCCGAATGTGGCTGAGGGTGAGTTTGGCGCGAGTTTGCAGTGAGTAACACGTGTTTCAGGAACGCGGTTCGCGCCTTTGAAGCAAGAGACCTTCTTCAAGGACGACGCCAATCACGACCCTTATTGGAGCGAGGAGTCCATTGTGGGCGCCCACCTCAAGGTCGGCGGTCTTCTCATTGAGCAGAAGCACGTGGACGAGATGTTCGTTCTCTCGCGACTCGTCTTCGAGCTCTTGGAGCGCGTGTGGGCCTCGAGTGACCACGTGTTGGTCGACATGAAGATCGAGTTCGGAGTGAGCGAGGGCACCATTCTCGTCGCTGACGTCATCGACAACGACTCGTGGAGACTTTGGCCGAAAGGCGAGAAGGCGCGCATGCTCGACAAACAGATCTACAGAGACCTCAAGGTCGTCGACGACAACGCGCTCTCCAAGGTCAAGGAGTCCTTCGAGATCGTGGCTCAAAGAACGCGCGACCTCTTCACCCGAGTGCTCGACCTGCCCTCTCACGTGGCCATTGTCTTGGGATCAGCCTCTGACTTGAAGCACGCGGAGCGCATTAAGAGCGCGTTGAAGGACAAGTTCGGCGTCTCTGACGTCACTATTGACATCACTTCGGCGCACAAGTCGACAGAGAAGACGCTCAAAGTGGTCGCCCGACTCCAGCAGTGGCCGAGTCTTAAAGCCATTATTGCGATCGCGGGTCTCTCCAACGGCTTGGGGCCCGTCATTTCCGGCAACTGCGCGCTTCCGGTCATCAATTGCCCGCCGGCGGAATCTGGAGAACTCGCGCTGGACATCTGGTCGTCGATGAGAATGCCGTCGGGAATGGGATGCGCGACAGTGTTGGGCGCGGAGAACGCGGCTCTGGCGGCGGCGATGATTGTTGGGAACGAGAATGTGATGGTTTGGTCACGTGTTCGCACCAATCAGACATTGACTGCCGTGAAGTTAATTAAGAGTTGAGTTCATTGACCTTTGAATGACTCCAATGACCTCTAATGACCTTTGAATGACTGCTTTATTAGAAAATTAGTAAAAAATAAATAAACTAAAAATCTTCGCCAAAATGTTGATATCCTTGAGCGCCGGTCACCACCACATCCACCCACACGCGCATCACTTCGGGTCTGTGAGTGGAGAGGACGAATTGGCGGTGGGAGGCGCCCACTACGAACACTTGGCGGTTATCCTGACGACAGCGCTCGTGATCCACGTAAACGTCGTGAATGGCGTCGAAAGGAACGCCTCCTAAGAGTTGAGTTAATAATAGTTAATATTAGTTAAGTTTAGTTAACCTTTTGGCGGTTCGTTGCGCGCGAACTGTCGTTTTGAGCGAAAATAAACGAATCGATGGTTTTTGCGGTCAAAGAGAAAGAATCTGAAAGAAAGCCTTTGATTGGTTGCTTGGCATTCAAATCTCAAACCTTTTCCTCCAATTGGAGTCCGACTTTCGGCACTTCTTCGACAAATAGCCGAAACAAGAGAACCGCGTGACCACCACTTCGGCGCTCAGACTCTCCGTCTCGTGTCCAAGAGTCTGGATGTGTTGGACGAGGTCGAGCTCTTCCTCCACAATAGGCATGTAGAGCGTGAGAGGGCGCAGTTGGCGCTGAGGACTGTCCTCTCGGGAGCAGAGACTCTCGCTCTCTGCGAGGGGCGCTGACCTCTGACTGGGCTTTTGAGAGGTCAATGAACTCCTCTGCGCGATCTGTTCTCTCACACTGTCGAGGCATTTGTGGAGTTCCTGAACTCTGAGCTCTTTCTCGATGCGCGTGAATTCCTTGAGGTCTTCGTCGTTGTCTTCTTCCACTTCTTGACCACAATCTTCGCTCAACTCTTTGACTTCGGCCGCGAGAAGCGACTCTTCGAGAGTGAGTGCGTGCAGTGATTCAGTGGATCCGCTGTGACGACAATCGGAAGACTCTCGCGAGGACTCGATTGTGGAGAAGTCGCTGAGTTCTGGCGTCGCGTTATTGTTGTCGTCATTGAGAAGACGACACAAGACGTCGATGTCGTTGAGTCGTCGTCTCTCTTCGAGGTTCTCATTCTGAGCGCGAATTCGAAGAATCTTTTGTTTCTTGAGATCGAAGTTGAGTTCAGAAATTGAATTCATTTCAAAACATCAATGAATTACGTCACTGACTACGCCTTGACCTGAATGGGTTCCGCCACTGGTTGTCATGACAACAGATGTCACCACTTTTGGCGAAAACACAAAATGAATGAAAAAAGAGTGATTTGAATGTCTCGCGACAAATGTCTTCTCCGGCCACTGGCGACCCGATTCACGCGAAATGAAGAATGAATTCAAACATTAATTCAAACAAAAAGAGTTTTGAGTCCAAAGAAGAGACCAAAAGCCGCGAATTGACGCAACGCGTGGACGACAAGAAGACGACGGAGACGTCCGACAGAAGACAAACCGTCGCTCCGGACGACGAAATGCGGAGGGTTTACATCAGAGCGCCGCCCAATAGACACGTCTCCGACATCAAGACCAAGAGGTGACAGCGATGGCCGCCGTAGACGTTCCGCCGCCATTGCCGACGGGTGGCCACTCCCGCGCGTGGCCTCAGACCCCGTTTTTCACTCATTTTATATAAATTTTTGTAAATAATGTAATTAAATGTAAATCCAAATAAAGCGTTACTCAGAGCGCACGTGGTTTGTGAACGACCCCATGACGTGTCATTGAGTTTCAAAATGTCTGCAAAATTGTGAGCAAAATAGAGATGACGTCCAATCAGTTGTCGTTCGACACGACACCCGCCGCCTCCGTCTCTCTCGCCTGTTGTCAGTCTCTCTGCGATCTCCTCAAAGAACTGCCGCTTCCGAACGCCACCGCCGCCCAACACTCGCTCTCCCAACGACCAAATGTGTGTCAGAACCTCGCGCTCATCAGTGGCCAACTCGAGAGTGCGCTCTCTCTGGCCAAACAGCAATTGGCGGATCTGGTCTTCAACGACGCGGCGCAGACGCCCAGTGCGGCCGCGATGTCGCCGCTCGCGATGCAGATGTCAATGAAAGGCCTTTTCTTCGGTCACAACAATTGGAATGAAAGCAATAGTTTGGAAACAATTGAACCCTCGCTCA
>JAQIWF010000040.1:0-37038 GCA_034694965.1 Ceratozetes gracilis
GTTTACTAGACTAGAATTTGAGTGCTAACCGATGGTCAGAAAGAGTGTTAAATCTAATTAAGTTTATTCTAATTGAGAAGAGATCTCTAAACTGAATTTAGGAGAAATTAGTGGACAGCTGTCCACTAGAGAACTGTATTAAAGCCATAAACAGAATTTCAAATTATCAGACAATTGTGTGTTTGATTTTGTACAGAAGCCAATAGTTTGTGTGCTTACTTTTGAAGAGACAAATCAGACCCTCTGAGTCATTTTAAGGTCAGCTATGATCAGACTTTGGACAGAAAAGAGAAAGACTTACAAGAAAATTGTTTAAAAACTTTATTTAAAAACAAACGTAACGTTCAGCTCTCAGATCAAGAGCTTACAGAGAAAGCAGAACCTTATATACGGCTCGTGAACGTGACTTGTGTTCAATGTGAGTCTACACGTGTAGTGTTTGGCTGGGCTCACATTGAGCTCAGTTCACAAAATTGAGTGATTATTGATAATAACTATAAGTTTAAATACAAAACATTGAGAATTACTGAATATAAGTTTAATTAGAAACCCATTGAAATGACTGATAACTAGTGACAGAGTTTAGGCGAAAATCATTGCAAACCTTAAAATGCCTGTCAATCAGTCATTGATTGAGAAATATATGAGTCGAAGAGCTTTGAGCCCTAAAAGCCCTGATATCTGGGCTCAGAGGAGAGCTTTCCTCTGAGGTCCCAATTGACTCAATGACCACAATTTTGTAACATTATTTTCAATTTTGGCGACTTTTTTCAGATTTGTCTTGAAATTATTGCACTTGTGGCACTTATTTAATTAAAGGCAAAATATTTCTGAATTAAGTTTTAAAATTTTAATGACTATTTTCTGGTAGTGTCAGCTTTGCACAAGACTTTCATCTAATCCAACTCTTATCTTAATTCCTGCACATATTTGATACTAAAATTTGACCCTTTTGACTAAATCTTTACTTATAAGAGAACACTATTGCAGTCATATGTTCCTAAATATGTTACTTATATACGATAATTACTTATAAAGGGTGTATCAGAATTATTTGTAGTAAATTATATATACTTGTCCCTTAAAACTTGTCATTGGTTATAGAAAACGTGCAGGAATTAAGATAAGGGTCAGGTCTGGCCAAAGTCAGGTGCATATTAAAACTGATAAGAAAGGATTGCAGAATTGGATTATAAAATTGGACGTTTTCTATAACAAATGACAAGTTTTAAGGGACCAGTATATATAATTCACTTCGAATAATTCTGATACACACTTTATGTGTTTGTCACCCCTACCCTATGTACGATAAAATCGAATGAGCAATTAAGTTTGTACATGATTCATATTTGGTTTGTAAACAAACTTAACTGCTTGATTTTATCGTACATTGAAAAGGGGTAAAAATATTTATTCAAAAATCAAGTGAATCAGTTTAACATGGTACTCAATGTAAGGGGACTCGCAATATTAGAACCATGTTCAAAAAGTAGGGGAGTCTAGAAAGGGTGCCGTTGGTTCCCATAAATAGATTCATAATTGATTATATTTTTTTCTTTGCTTGATAAGCTTGAATATATTCATTCACACATTTATGTTTGTGTACATGCTCATTCTAACTGTTGATGGTACTAAATAAGGAAATCAAAGACCTAAATAACCATGAGGTTTTCATGGAATTAAAACTCATTGTACTTTTGTCTAAAGTTTTGATTCACTAAAGTCTATTTTTGCATTGAAATCATTGCTCAAATGAGCCTTAATATTATCTTTATGTTGATTTCAGAGCAGCCTTAATATTCGCCACTTTAATTCAGATTTAAACATACCATTGGGACAAATTTTCAATTTTAACTAATACAGTTAGTCTTAATTCCATGCAAATGTCATTATTCTTAAGTTTTCAAAAATGATTACCCAGACACCAATAGTAAGAGGACTAGACTCAAATTCACACAAATATTTAGTAAAAATTGTTATTGAGCAAGATGAAAAATTTATAAGGTATGCAAAAAAGTTCTTTTTTATTCAACTGAATTGTTATTTAATAAATTTGTAGCTTAAGAAATGTCATTTTAAGTTTTGGATTAGTCTGTTGTTAATAGTTGTGGAGAATATCCAGAATATTCTGATAAACAGAGTATTGATAACAGAGTCCTCTCCGAACACTTATTTTAAGTCCAAATTGTTTTTGTTAAGAATTGATGGAAAGGCCCTCAAAGTCTATGCCGTCCCAATCAGCCCCCACCTCATCAACTGATAGGATAACAAAGCACTGAATAAAAGCCAAGAGTTTTCTCTCTTCACAATCGTAACAGAGTTTGTGTTTAAATGTGAATATCAGCTGAAAATTGAAGACAATTTAAAATTAAATAAACACCAGATTTGGGTTTAAGTCGATTTTGTCGTTAATTTCTCAAATTTCCGCTCATTTTATACTTTTATGTCATAAGTATTTTAAAGAGTTTGCAAAACCAATCACTTCTTTGATAATATCGGTTATATCTGTTAACCATATTTCGAGACAATTGTCTTAAACTTGTCTTTAAATCAATTAAAATCTAATCAATAATTTGTGGACTCTTTTCAAATCTGAAGAATGAGTGAAGAATTGGCGACAAATGGCTTAACCCTAACAATAAAGTGGAGTTCAACGGAATATACCATCGATTCAGTGACCAGTGATTGTTCGGTTCTGGACCTGAAGAATGCCATCTATAAGAAGACTGGCGTCAAACCCGAGCGACAGAAACTGATGGGACTTAAGAGTAATGGTTAGTCTTAAGACACGCACTAATTTTAGGTGACATTTATGTAATCTATTTATTTGCAGGAAAGCCGGTCACAGATGAGACTCCCCTCTCAAAAGTGGACATTCGTTCGAATATGAAGATAATGATGATTGGGAGCAAAGAGGAAGACATTGCAAATGTGGATCTGTCTCCAGAAGACATACCAAAAGTTGTCAATGACTTCGATATCGGCGATGAGGTAGAAATGGGAAGTATTCCCATTCAGAACAGAGAAGAGTTTCTCATCAAAGTTGAGAAACGGGTCAAAGAATATAAGGTTAAGATGTTGTCTCAACCCAGACCTGGGAAGAAACTCCTGGTTCTGGACATCGATTACACACTATTTGGTAATTGATTGCATTTATCCATTGATTAGTAAATGTCTGTTTCCAGACCATAGATCGACGGCTGAGTGTGCGGCACAACTTATGAGACCCTATTTACACGAGTTTCTGACCATCGCTTATGAAGACTACGATATCGCCATTTGGTGTAAGTCTTGAAAGTAATTGAAGTGATCCTCAATTGACTGACATTTGTTTAGCCGCGACGGGAATGAAATGGATTGAAGTGAAGATGAGAGAACTGGGAGTCGAACGGAATCCCAACTATAAGATTGTCTTCTATTTGGACAGTTCTGCTATGATATCAGTCCACACTCAGAAATACGGTTTCGTTGACGTCAGTTCCCATTCTTTACAATCAATAGATTTTAATTTATTTTACGACAATAGGTTAAGCCTTTGGGTGTGATTTGGGGTAAATTTAAGGAATACAGCGCTAAGAACACCATTATGTTCGATGATATCCGCAAAAACTTCCTCATGAATCCCCAAAATGGGCTCAGAATCAAAGCCTTTCGTGAGGCCCACAAAAATAGAGACACAGACAAAGAGTTGTATTATTTGGCCAAATATCTGAAGAAAATCGCAGAAATGGATGACTTGAGTTCACTTAACCATAAGCACTGGTATCGTATGATATATACCGACGACTTTCATCACTGACCTCCCATTTGGTCACCAAAACCACTCTTCTGACAGACATTTGTATATATTATCGAATAATTACTTCTTTTAGTTTTGAATTCGATTTTATACCAAAAAGTGAACAAAAATCGGATCGAATTCATCAGTAATTCATAAAATACTTTAAATGTCTATTTTTATACATAATTTTTATGTCTATTAGAAAATTAATGATTAAATCTCTCGTCAATTGAAGTATTTTTTTTTATTATAAAACCAAGATTATAATTAAGTTAAACCTTTTTCAAAGTCCAAAAATTAAGCCAAATTGAAATTTGATGATTACTTCTTATGTATTTTCTCTTATTTATTGAGAAGACACCTGTACTTACACCAGGCTCATTTTATTTCTCCTTCGTATGAATTCTTTCGTGTTTTTTTAGATTTTCATTAAGATTACACCTATATTGACATCCGGGCCAACTGCAGGTAAACGGTTTGTCATTCCTATGACAGTCTATATGTCGTTTGAGCCCCGCTTTACTTTTGAAAGTTTTGTCGCACCCTGGCCACTCACACATCATATTGTATTCAGGCTTATGAACTCGCATATGCTGAGTGAGGTTGTTTCTGGCTTTGCTCCTGTAGTCACATCCGGGCCAATCACACAAAAACTGTGCCTCTCTATGAGTCCTCCGTATGTGTCGCTTCAGATTACTCGAGTTATTGAAGGCTTTCTCACAATCACTACATTTGAAGAGACGCTCTCCTTGTGTGTGACACATATCCTGATGATATTCGAGGGGATTTCTAGTCTTGAATGCTTTCTTACAGCCCTCTAACGTACAGACAAAGGGTCTCTCATTAGAATGAACCGTATTTTTATGCCTTAATATCTGATTATAATTATATGATCGGTAGTTACAGCCCTCCACATCACAAACAGCTTTCTTTTCCATCATTAAGTGATCCGTCTTATAGTGATATTTAAGTCCAATATTGGTTTTGTAGGTTCGAGAACATCCATCGAAATCACATTTGTATGTCTTACCCTGGTGTATGCTCTCTATATGAGCGTTTAGTTCATATGGAGCCCAAAAAGAACGGTCACATTCTTCATAAGTGCATTTCATTGCTTTGATAGTCGGATCTGTTCCCAGAGATAAGACAATGCTTTAATTTGTGGTCAATTCTTAAGTTTAAGTGAAAAATAGTGATCAAAACAATAATACATACCCTTATGTATCGCAAAACGATGTCTCTTAAGACGAGCCGTGAAATTTGCCTGGAATTGACATCCGGGCCAATCACACCGATACTTATACACATTTTTGTGGTTCAATTTATGGTCTTTCAATGACTTTAAAGAGGGACAAGTCTTACCACAACCCACATAATCACAAACTAAAGGCTTCATTCCTTTGAGTTCGTGAGTATTTTTGTGAAGTTTGAGACATTGTTTTCGAGGAAAAGTTTTATTGCATCCAAAATATGGGCATTTGAAGGGATTTTTACCATTCAATATATGGAGAGCGAAGTGTTTCCTAATAGACTCCTTCTTCTTAAAACTCATTTTACATCCATTTTGTGGACATTTGTATTCCTTTCGGTTGTTATCGAATTCAAAATCATTGCAAATAAATTCACTATAATTTGGATCACAATTTTTGAGATCTTTTTCATTGTCTGTATTTTCATTTGTAAATCCATCGTCTGATGTATTGCCGTCTCTTTTAATTCCAAAACTATTTATGTTTTCATATTTTGACTCAAATACTGGTCTCTTCTCTTTGAGTTCGTGAGTATTCTCATGACGTTTGAGATTATTTTTGTGGAGAAAAGTCTTATTGCATCCAAAATAAGGACATTTTATGGGCTTTTTATGTCGCGGTTTTAACAATTGTTTTTTACCTTTGACTGCATATCGAGAGAGTTGAGTCACCTTTTTATTATGACTACATTTATAGTGTTGTTTAAAACCCACATCAGTTTTGTAGGTTCGATGACATCCAGGGATATCGCATTTGTATGTTTTGCCCTGGTGTATGCTCTCTATGTGCTTGTTTAGTTCATATGGAGCCCAAAAAGAACGGCCACATTCTTCGTAATTGCATTTCATTACTTTGGAAGTCGGATCTGTTCCCAGAGATGAGACAATACTTTAATTTGTGATTAATTCTTAACTTTAAGTGAAAAGCAATTATTTAAACAACAATTCATACCCTTATGTATCGCAAAACGATGTCTTTTAAGACGAGTCGTGAAATTTGCCCGGAATTGACATCCGGGCCAATCACACCGATACTTATACACATTTTTGTGGCCCAACTTATGCAGTTCTAATGAAGTCAAATAGAAATATGCTTTCCCACAATCCACATAATCACAAACGAAAGGCTTCACTCCATTCATTCTGTGCCTAATTTCGTGACTCTTCAGATAAGACATTTGGGTGAAAGTCTTATTACATCCAATTTGAAGGCATTTGAAGGACTTTTTACCATTCAATTGATGAAGAGAGTAGTGTCTCTCAAATGACTCTTTCTTCTTAAAACTCCTTTTACATCCATTTTGTGGACATTTGTATGTCTTTTGGTTGGAATCAAATTTAAAGTCATTGCAAACAAATTGACTATCATTTGGATTATCTGATGTAATGTCAACTCTTATTAATTCAATGACTCGTATTTGGTCTTCAGTTTTATGACAGCTTTCAATCACTTTCTTCTTAAAACACATTTTACAGACATTTTGAGGGCATTTGAATATTTTTAGATTTGTGTCATCTTTTTGAATATCCAAACCATTTATATCGTCTTCTGATTTATTGTTTGGTATTTGGTCTTCATTTTTATGCCATTTATTAATTACTTTGGATTCTTCTGAAAACACTTCTTTGAAGTGATTGTCAAATGTCTTCAAATCTTTTAATTCTCTTTCATTCAAATGAGAGTTCAGTTTAACACAAATTTCATCAAAAAATACTTTAAATTCAATGAAAAGTTTGATTTGTTTTTCGAGTTCTCGGTTTCGATCAATCAGTTCCTCGAAGATATCGTTTATATCAATCGATGAACTTTTTGGTGTATTTTTGTGGACAATTTTGATGAGATTTCGGGTACTTTTTCTCTTCATTTTTCGGCAAAAGATTTGTCAAATGTTTTGAAAATATTGTTTACATTTCACAGAAAGTCATTCAAAGACAACGTATGTCTCAAAACTTATATCATATAAAAGTAAACAAATTTTAGTAAAGCATTGATTGCTTTCAATTCAAATCAAATTTATTTAATTAATATACAATGTCTTTGAATACCGATAAGAGCAAGGTAAGACTTGTTACATAATGTGTGCACATTTTAAAAATATCATGGTTATATACATATATTTCTCTTTTGAAATAAGACTTAGTTTGACGGATAAAATATTATTTATTATGAATTTTTTCGTGTTTATTGAGATTACTTCTAACACAACACCTGTACTGACATCCGGGCCAACCACAGACATACCGCTTGTCATTCCTGTGTATATCCATATGTGTCTTCAAATACTTTCGCAATTTAAATGTTTTGCCACATTCTGGCCAATCGCACACAATATTGCGCTCAGGTTTGTGGGTCTTCTCATGATCTTTGGTTCTGTATTTGTGTTTTGTGGTGAAGTCACATCCGGGCCAACCACATGAGTAGAGCTGTTTCCCATGAATGCTCTTTATGTGATTCCTGAGTGAATTCTGACCTTTAAAGTCTTTGCCACAATCAGGTTCACCACATTTGACCCGTTCTGTTGTGTGATAGCTCTGGTGACACTCCAACGCGTTTTTAGTCTTAAATGCTTTCTTACAGCTCTCTATACTACAGACAAAGGGTCTGTTCTCAGAGTGACTCACATTATGAGCCAAAAGGGAATGTTTTTTATATGTTCGGTACTGACAGCCCTTCACATCACAAACAAAAGTGTATTCCTTTTTCTTATGATCTCTTCTCTTATGAAGTTTCAATGATTGTTCACATTTGTAAGCTCGAGGACATTCATCAAAATCGCATTTGAATTTCTTCTCGGTGTTACCATGGTGTCTGCTCTCCATATGCTCTCGCAATTGCCAGGACTGCCAATAAGAACGACCGCATTCTTCGAATTCACATTTAAAAGGTTTGAGCGACGGATCTGTTTTCAAATATTACATCAATTATTCAATTCTTAACTTTTATACCAATGAAATGAATTAAAACAAATTGTAAGAAATATTGTCTTTATTTCAAATTGAAATTTTCAATACCTTTATGTTTAACGCAATGTCTGTTGAGATGGTTTCGTTTGTTAGTCACATATAGACATCCGGGCCAATCGCACTCAAGTCTCTTATCATTAGAGTGACTCTTCTGGTGATGTCTTAAATTAGTTGAATAGGAGTAAGCCTTACCACAGCCCACATAATCACAAACAAATGGTTTCTCTTCTTTGCGTTCGTGAAACGTCTTGTTATGAATTCTTAGTCTTAATTTAGTGGCAAAAGTCTTATCGCATCCAATTTTAGGACATTTAAAGGGCTTTTTACCATTCAATACATGGAGAGAGAAGTGATTCTTAACCGACTCTTTACTCTTACAACTCTTATTACAACCATTTTGTGGGCACTTAAATGCTTTTAGATTTGTGTCAAATTCAAAGTCATTGCAAACAAATTCACTGTCATTTGAATCACATTCAGAATCCATTATATCTTCGTTTTTGAGACCTTCTTCTGAAATATTGTCATCGATTTTATCTTTGAATTCGCAAACATTTTCTGATTCAATGTTTGGTATTATTTGGTCTTTAGTTTTATTACATCTTTTAATTACTTTGGATTCTTCTGAAAACACTTCTTTGAAGTGATTGTCAAATGTCTTCAAATCTTTTAATTCTCTTTCATTCAAATGAGAGTTCAGTTTAACACAAATTTCATCAAAAAATACTTTAAATTCAATGAAAAGTTTGATTTGTTTTTCGAGTTCTCGGTTTCGATCAATCAGTTCCTCGAAGATATCGTTTATATCAATCGATGAACTTTTTGGTGTATTTTTGTGGACAATTTTGATGAGATTTCGGGTACTTTTTCTCTTCATTTTTCGGCAAAAGATTTGTCAAATGTTTTGAAAATATTGTTTACATTTCACAGAAAGTCATTCAAAGACAACGTATGTCTCAAAACTTATATCATATAAATGAAAACAAATTTTAGTAAAGCGTTGATTGCTTTCAATTCAAATCAAAGGAGATCTTTATTCTGGAAAGACACTTTCCCTTATAACCCAAATTATGTAGGGTTTTCCATAGAAAAATTTCCTGATGTCCGAGACAGCCAATATTTTGCTAAGTTTTACTCTATAATATAGTGCATTCAAATATGCGCATATTAAGAAATACAATAAAGCACCTATTAAAAAAGGGCAAACACCTTCTTTAAATTAATGGAAAAGAGAAGTCATCAAAAATGGGGTAAAAGAGTTCGAGCGCTCCATTGCTCGCGAAGACACTGATATCAGTGATATCATATCACAATATTTTATTAATTCTTGTATTCAAAGGTCGAGGAAAAGCTTCAACACATCAATTGGTTGTGTCCTATATGTGAGAAATGGTCCTTTCAAAGTCCCTTTCGGTCAGTTATCTCCTGTCCGTTCTCTCCAGGAATGCGATGACAGAGAAAATAGTAGTTAAAGTGTTATATGAATTGATTGACATTTAAATCAAATATTTCTGTCATTCGAATAAAAGTTTTCATTTAAGACAAATACCTTTGATTTTGTGATTATACAGGTATGATCTTGTTCAACTATAATTTAATGTCTTATCAATGATAAGTAAAGACAACAAATAGTAAACTCAGTAATAATTTATTTCCAAAATTGAGAACAATTTAAGTCAGAATTTAATAGAAGTGATAATAATTTCAATTATATTATTTGTTATGAATTTTTTCGTGTTTTGAGAGATTAGATTTGGTGACACACCTGTACTGACATCCGGGCCAACCACAGGCAAACCTCTTGTTATTCTTATGTCCATCCATATGAACTTTTAAATACTTTGCAAGTTTAAACGATTTGCCACATTCGGGCCAATCGCACATAAAGTTGCGCTCCGGGTAGTGAACAACTCTGTGTCGACTCATTTTGAAGGCAGCATTAGTGGAGTAGTCACACCCTGGCCAATCACATGGTATTACATTGTCTTCCTTCGAGTGATACATCTTTGTGTGTAGTTTGAGACCCTGACAATATCGGAACTGTTTGTCACAATCAGGTTCTGTGCATTTGAAAAGTGGTTCACTCGAATGGATCGCCAATTCGTGGGATTTTAAATCGACTTCCGTTTTATAAGTCTTGGGACAGCCCTCGAAAGTGCAGGAATAGGGCCTATCGTCGGAATGCGAATATGTTTTATGTAATTCCAAACAATTCTTATTATAAGTGCGGAACTGACAGCCACTCACATCACAGGGAACTGTCTTCTCGCGATAGGTATGCAATCGTTTGACGTGATTATTGAGTTGAAAATCGTTTTTGAAGGCTTTGGGACAGCCGTCAAATGAACACTTGAATGACTTCTCTGTTATCATATGACTTAACTCTATGTGTTTCTTAAGCTCTGTATTTGAGGAATACCTCTTCTCACAGCCTTCATAGCCCACACATACGAAAATCTTGGCTAATGAATAATTTAGAAAATGAGCAAGATCACTCTACCATTGCTCACATACCTGTATGTCTTCTGCGGTGTTTGCAGTAATTGTCCCTATGGTTAGTCATGTATTGACAGCCCTCCCAATCACAACGAATGCGGGCCTTATTAGTGTGAATCAGTTTATGTCTTCTAAGGTCTGACTTCCTCTTATAGGCGGCTCCGCAGCCAATAAAGTCACAGACAAATGGTCTCAAATATTGTAAGACGTGAACCAATTTATGGTGATCTTTGAGTTTATATTTAGTCCCAAAACTCTTATTGCAATCACTTTCTTCACATTTGAATGGTTTTTCGACAACGTTTTGATTGACATTATTATCACTTTTATTAACATTTTTCGAGTTATCGATAGAT
This sequence comes from Ceratozetes gracilis, assembly GCA_034694965.1. Classification (NCBI taxonomy): domain Eukaryota; kingdom Metazoa; phylum Arthropoda; class Arachnida; order Sarcoptiformes; family Ceratozetidae; genus Ceratozetes; species Ceratozetes gracilis. Next base: position 10,847 of record JAQIWF010000040.1, read on the forward strand.
AATTGAATTTCAGTTATTGTCAGACCATTTGACGCCTCATTTTCAATGTCTTCAGTCTTAAGGTTTATCACATCATTTGAAGCGATATCTTCAGTGTTTTCCTCATTTATATTAAGGAATTTATGTCCAAACAGTTTATTGGATTTAATGTTAAAAGTGTTAAGTCTTTCCACTTCTCGTTCAGACAAATGAGAGGTCAGTTTATTACAGATTTGTTCAAAAAATAGCTTAAATTCAATGAAAAGTTTGATTTGTTTTTTGAGTTCTTTGTTTTCGGCCAACAATTTATCAAATGATGGTTTTGTCGCTGTTTTGGCCCCTCTTCTGGTCTTCATTTCAAGATTAAAGTCAATTGGATGTGCAGGGGATCAAAGTAAAGTGCACTTGTCAATGATCTTGTAAAGCCTTTATTTACAAACAAAACACGATTACAGTTGATAACTCTTCAAAAATATTGTTTCAACAGGGTAGGGCTTCTCTGTAACCTTTCCTCAAATATAAGTCTGCCCTCAAAGAAGTGTAACATTATTTGTGAGCGTTTAGTATATTTCCATAAACATAATAATTGACTCAATTATAGTACAGATTTGTCAAAGATTTTGTTGACTCTCTCTTATTATGAGTCCATTGGAAACGAATTAAGAATGAGAACAAAGAAAACGACGTAAACAAGTGATTGACGTTTTGTTTACGACATTTAACCCTAAAATCCAAGACATTTGAGTTTAATTAAAAATCGTCTAAAAAGACACTCTTCGGTCAAAACCGCTATTTTTGACTCAAATTGAATTTAATATACTCTTAAATAATAGTCTTGAAGTGAGAGGAAGAGTTGTCAACTGAGAGGAAGCGCTACAATCGATCGGTTCTAATCAATAGTCAGTGATTGACAGTCAGCACATCCAGTCCTGAGCTATGCCTCACGTGATTATATTCACACATTATAACAATTTGGCCAAAGGGCCCACATATGTGGCTAATGATGACACCCTCCTCCTGGACTATTTGGGGGCACAGCCGCCTCAGAACCCTCAGCAGTCATCGATGGTAAACGAGTCGCCCACTCAGGTATTGGACAAACTCGAGCAGAGGGGCTATCGGGTGGTCGCCATGTCGTCCAACGCTACCGATCAGTTCAATACCTATGTCTGGACTCTCCATAAGCCGGAAGAGATCGAACCCTTCGCTTAGAGACCGAAGAGTCCGATATTTGTAAACATTTTGTCGATATGTCTCTCAAATGTGTTCTTCATTTCCAAACATTTATTTGAATTACAATCAAAACAACAAACTATTGATTAATAGTATTATAATTATGTTGTAATCTTCTCCTCGAATCTAATCCCTTGAATCTTATTATTGGAATTTTGAATAACTTTTGTCTATTTATTGATAATTTTGGGTATATTTTGTGAATAATAGTAATAATTATCTATTGTTTTGAACTTAATTTCCATAATATTTCCATTTATTGATCAGTGATTTAATTGTTATAAAATCCAAACTATTTTTTCCTATAATTTCTTCGATTATATTCTTTCATATCTACTAATGATTGAGACATTATTTCGTAATTTGATTCTTGTCTTCAAATGTCTTTTTGACAAAAATAGATCTTAAGTTTAAAACCAATATTGGATTTCAAATGAGATTTGGTTTAAATCCAATTATTTTCATAATTTCTTTTCAATTTAATTGTAAAAAAAACTCACGAAATGACAGCTTTTGAGGAAAACCGAAGAAATGTTTTCAAAACAATACTAATAATTGTAATAATCATTTGACTCGAATTTGATGTTAAATTTGTTCCAACATTTGTGTCCTATTTTTCAATTTGACAAAAAAAAGGGCAAAATTTGATATGATTTTCAAATTCCAAACCTATAATAAGAGAATTCGTTTTTTGTCAGTCAATAGTTACAAAAAAAAGATAAGATTTGAATAATATATTTTCCCTCAAAAAATTGGAAATTTTCCAGATTTTTATGGCTTAAAAAACGGAATATTTTATAATTCTTTCTTTTTTTTCATTAAAAGATGAAAACATTATTTTCTTCACTAATTTATTGTATAATTACTTCGAGAGAAATGCCAATCAATTAAAAGCACTTTTAAGTTATGCAAACAAAAAGTGTTGGGATTTATCATTGAATTCAACTGTTATTTCATTCTTTGTTTTTTCCGCTAATTATATGCAAGTTTATTGATTAAGATTTTTAATGAATATTATTATTATCTTTTCGTGTATTCGATGTTTTGAATCGAAATAAAAAAAGTTTTTTTCTTATATGTCTTTTCTGTCGATATTTTCAAACAATAAATCTTTTTGTTATTCACTTTTGAATGACATTTGAACAGAATTTAATCCTTTCAATAGATTCCGAGATGTTTTATCTGAGCAATTAATTTGAAGTTTTAGTCGTCAGTAGTTTTATCGTTGGAGAGGGTCAACCAGGGTAGTTCACCCTTATAATAATTTATCAGTGATAATTTGGGAAATCACTTGAATTTAGCATAATATTTACAATTATACCTATTAAACGGTTCTAGTTTAATCGTTATTTGATATAATTTTGTTCAAGAATTTCTTCCTCTGAGGAAAAGAATACCTGGTTAACCCTGTTCAAGTAGAGAACCCACACTTTAAGTTAATAGCTTTTTACGAGCAATAAATTATGGAAACAGAAATGAAGTCTCTATTGACTGCTGTTATAAGCGATTGTGAAACACAAGAATACATTCAAAACACAATTAATGAGAAGTAGAAGAGAATTAGGATTTTATGTCTTTACAGCACTTGCCTTATAGTAGTGCCAATTGTGCCTAGTTGGCTTTATTCTATGATAGGAATATTATGCCCAACTAGAAGTGCACACAAAAAGTTTGAGTAACCTTGTATCAAAAGTTTTATCGCATCGGAACAGTGCAAAAAAATTATAGACTCATTCTCTTTATCAACAACCGGGTAATTGAATATTATCTTGCAAATATGATTAATAATTCTTGATAGTCGCGAATATATCCGGAATTTGTGGGACGTCGGAACAAATAGATTGCATGGCTAATTCTAGAAACTTATTCATTTATAAATATTGATTTTATTGGAAGCAATAGAAATTGCAAGTATCAACAGTTGATAATGTAATCAATACAATGAATCACACTGGTAACTTATGATACTTTTTCCGGTATTTATCTCATCAGATATTGGGCTCGAGTTGAGTGAATGGTATGTGAGCTCGAGTCTCAATGGGATCATTAGACACAAGCTATTGAAGGTCGCAATAGACTCGTCGTTATAGCATTGGTGTAGTCATTGCGCAAAGAAGTGATTAAATCAAGTGTTTGTTTATCTCAGGTTTAGGCTAAGAGGAGCTACTATTTTATGAATGCGATCCTAAATTTAAACAAAATTATTATTTATTTGCATTTTATGTTTTTATAGCCATTACTATCTGATCCATAGATCCCTTACTCATAGATCTGATAGCAATATCTCCTTAATATCACAATAAACACAACGAATGTATTGCAATAGATTTGACAAAAGTATTATTTTTATAACCATTGAGTGAATTGATTGACAATTCATTATTGAATACTTCATACGATATTCTGTTCACACATTCACTGCTTTTGTCATTCAATTGAAATGTTTTGTAATGAAAACCGTTTTATCGAAAGTCTCAAATAAAATAGTGATTACTTTTGCCAGAAATGCAATGAATCCACACTTTTTGTTAACAACTCATAACCAACTCATTATGAATTCAAGAATATATTTATAGAGGATTTGCTTGTCATAAGGACCCTGTTCACTGAGCCCAAGTACATCCAATTGGTGTTGTCTGAGCCAACAAAGTGGTGATTGTAATAAATGGTTTTACGACCACTTTTGTCGTGTCTACACATTTCAACTCAACTGTCCATTAATGCAGTCTTTGATTTGTGAGATCCACTCTTATCCCACAAATTGAGTGCTCTTTGAGTTAAAAATATAACCACTAATTGAAAGATTGATAACACAAACGTCTAAACTCTTGAGTTGAAAAGTAACTCACATTTGCAGCAAACGAGAGACAACTCAGTCACTGGACTATAGACTCAACCAAATGGCAAACTGGAAGGTCTTAACACTAATCTCAATCAGCATAGGATTAGGCGGACTCATCATCATAATAGCCCTGTTCACTGCCACCGGTGGTTATGTGCCTTTTGATGTAAGTGTCCTAAAAGTGAACCCCTTTTTGCATATCTCACAAAATGTCAAAAGTTATCGTTTGTGTAGTTTTTGCACTTTTTATCAGTTTTTCTCCACTTCTAATCAATTCAATTACAATATGTTTTCTGCCAACACGTCTAGTATGGGATAGTCCTCGACGCCGGTTCCTCTCACACCCAGATTACACTCTACCATTGGTTGGCCAATAAGAACCGGTGCACTGGTGTTGTCGAACAGCTCGATAGCTGTAGAATCGATGGTGGGATCAGCAGTTATAACACTTCTGATGTCCAAACTATAGGATATGATCTCTTGCGTTGTGTCCAATCCGTGGGTCGACAGATCGATAAGGACCGGATGTCTATCACACCCGTCTATTTGGGAGCAACCGCTGGGATGAGACTATTGAACTTAACTAACCCTCAAAGTGTAGAACTCATATTCAAATTAATACAAAATGTGTTTAAAATCAATACTGGGTTTCAAATCCAAACCATTGATATAATAAGTGGACAAAACGAGGGACTCTTCTCTTGGGTTACAAACAACTATTTGGCCGACAAACTGATTGTCGATCATTTCGACGAATTCACAAACAACTCAACCATAGGAATGCTCGATATGGGGGGCGCCTCCGCTCAGATAGCTTATAGAACTGGAAGCAAACCTAACACTACCCTCACTGATGATGAATTGAATGTCAGACTGTATGGAGTGGACCACACTGTGCGCGCCAGTAGTAACCTATGCTTCGGTGTTGACCAGGCAATGCTCAGGTATCAGAAATATCTGATTATGACCCGTAACCCCGACCGAGATAGGATCGACAGCCCATGCCTTCCCATTGGGTTAGAACAGACTGTGAGGGGCGATAAGTTTAAGGACCAAATTTGTGTCAAATTGAAAGACAAATCCAAAGAAATTGATTTCAAACTCAACTATACACTCGTCGGCACCAGTAATGCAATCGAGTGCTCACATATTATAAACACAGAACTCTTAAATAAATCGAAATGTGATCACAACTATGAACTTTGCTTCGATGTGTCGGACAGCCTACCGCCAGAAGCAACTCAGTTCTACGCCATATCCTCCTATTACTATACGGCCCGAGTTCTGAATCTTAGCCAACCCCTAAATGCAGAAGAATACAAACGAAAAACGATCAAGTTCTGTAATACAGACAACGCCACCATTTATAGGGACTACCCCTTAGTGGTGAAAAAATACGTTGAAGTCTATTGTTTTCAACTCAACTATATTTATACGACAATTGGAACGGTCTATAGGTTTGGGGACAATATGTGGCCAAATATAATGTTCTCACAGCAGATCCGGAACACAGACTTGGGATGGAGTCTGGGCTTTATGATCAATTCTACCAACGCGATAGCGGCCGAAAAGCCCACTCCTCCGGTAGTGGAACCCTTCCCCTTCATTCTGGTCTCCATTTTATGTACAATAATCTTATTTTTCAGTATATATTTCGCTTTAAAATGGGTGAGAAGTAAAGACTCGAGTAATAAGAGTGAGAGTTACGAACCCATCAGTATTACAGCTTAAGACTCGAGTCATTGTCTATCATGTGATCAAAATAGTGATCTTTGAAAACGCTTTTCATTGTTTAAATTGTTTGCTATCACTGATAATGAGTACAACTTTTATCACTTCATATTACTGTATAAATCTATGAATCTATAACTTATAGACTATTATAAATCTGTTAAATAGTAATTCAATTTTAATCACTAATTGTTAATATATTTCAGTTTTATTTGACTAAACTTTAATCAATGGCTTTAATTGTAATAACTTTTATCTCTTTTGTAGAAAAATACTATCAATTGATAACCAAAACAAATGACATTATCTTAAAAATGAATTAAAACTGCGATAAACCCTAATATCAATTCAACTGATCCTCAGTTCTTGTGGTCATCAGTTCTGTTGGCAACGACTGGTTGTAATCGTTTTTCTTTCTCTAATTCATTGTATTTTTCGATTTCAATGCTTTCGATTTGATTCGATTTAATGGACTGAAGCCGAAGAGCCCTCTTCTTGAGTCTGTCCGCCCTTTCACTCAATGACTGCATATCTCTCTTAATATTCACTAATTTATTGCAATAAACGTTGGCTTTGGTTACGATTGACTCGAAGTCCAGTTGTTTATTGAATTCATTGTATTTCTCATTTTCCTGCTCTAAGGACTCAATCAAAGAGCTTTGATAACGATTTAACTCATCCATCAATTCACACATCAATTGGCTCATCAAATGACAGCACACCCTCTGATAAACACACTTTTAAATCAATTTCACAATCAGTTGACAGCCTCTGAAGGATTTTTAATCATTTAGTTTGTTATTCACTTTCACTTAAAGCTATTTATTATTATTATATTTACTTTCCCTTTAAATCACTTAAACACTGAAAATATTTTTGTTTACATGTATTTAAAATCTGATAAGAAATGAAAGACCTCTTCAAATATAATGTATGCTTACATTGAGGGAAGGGTTTCGTGGGGTTCTCTCTATGAGTGTAGACTTTGTGCTAGAAATTCATTGATTTGAAACTTTGGGGGCAATTCTAATGGGAATATATAACGAATAATACGTTTCAAATGAATTCAATGAAATAATTCATAAAATATGTGACAAAACTTATGTTTTGATCCCTCATTTGGGAACCAAACCTATGATTGAGTTTATTATGAAACCAGTAATTAAATATGTCAATAAAGCCTACTCTGAGACTAAATAATGATAAAGAGCATGCGCTCAACTCGTTTCCCATGCAATTGAAGCTCAGAATAGACTTAGAGTAGGCTTTGTTGATATATTTAATTATTGGTTTGATAATAAAAGATGTAAACAAAAACATGTGTTTATATTCTCTTTGCATATATTGTGTGAAAGCGTGACATCTGTTTGACGTAAACCCAATCACAACACAAAACATTTGCTTATTTTGACACAAATTATAAATCGATTGTTAATTAAATCCTTTAATGTTTTGATTGAATCATCACTTTATTTGATAACTCGAGGAATCAATTAATCAGATATAGAGATGGCATCGAAAAGAGGGCCGAAGATGAAGATGTTAGCGATGCCGCCCCAGAACTTCATCGCTTTAGGTATGATTTTATCCAAATTCTTGTCATATTCTTCCAGATATCTGCGACCAATCGGTATACCACTATAAATGAGAGTTCAAACAAAAGTCTAATTTATTAGAAGAACTAATGCAGTCAATGACCAAAATTTCCCATAAAATACCGGCGTTTTAAACCATTTTAAATGTTTGACAATTATATCTATATCAGGAACCACCTCTTCTTCCGCTCCATCGGCTCAACAATCATTGAAAACGGCCCCAAAAAGAGTTGATCCAATAGAATCCTTAGCGGTCGGCGCTTCGGCTCCAAAGAAATCAAAAGTATTATCACATCATATGACTCGCTCTTCGGGACCGATACAAATGAGACGAGAGTCGGGCGATCACTGGGAAGAGTTCGCTCAAGAAGTGGATGCAAACCAGTTATTAGACAAAGTCATTGAAGCAGAAGATGTCAGCGACGAGAGAGTAGAAGCTCTTCTTTGCGGAGCTGTCAGACAACTGAGAACACAGCGCTCGAAACCTGATTCTGTGCTATATCTGACACTATGTTATTTGGCTAAAACCCGTCCCCTCCTATTCTGCACTGAGATAGTCGTCGAAGCGTTTTGTTCTCTTCTTAAACGGGAGTCATCTCTAAGTTATAAAACAAAAGGCAATAATTTGGTGGCAATTCTGTCGGCAAACCTACTTCTTGCGGTCTATCACGATGAGAACAATTGGCCAGATCAGTTCCTCAAGGTATTCATCGAAGACTCTTTGGGAGAACGAATTTGGGTCGACAGTGAGGACTGCAAGGGTTTTGTTGACAACTTATTGGCCTCTTTTAATACCCGAATGCCACCGAAGACAATGATGCAACCGGACGTTCTTACCACCAATAAGCTAACCGAGGCTTCCAGTGTCACCTCTAGTCCTAACCACCCGCCCGCTGGTGATGAGGTATTGATGGACGAGACTTCCTGTTCGAGTATTCCGATGACAAGTGAAATGAAGGAACATTTGGAGAACATTGCAGTCATGTCTCGATTTACTCACAACGACTCCTTTGTTGTCCAATACGTTACAGACATTGTGAACGAACAGCTCAACCGAAGACAGGCTGCGAGTGATATCTCCAGAAATATGCTTAAACTACTCATTTCGACGGTCGGAATACCATCCGTTCGGCTCATTGTCGCACAAAAACTGGAGCAGTGGTTACAGAATCCAAAAGTGAGTTTATATTTGGTCTCTAAAATTACTACATATTAACCGATATTAAACGATTAACCGATTGTTGACTCATAGCTCACCCGACCAGCACAGGACCTATTGCTCTGTCTATCTATGAACTGTAATGAAAACGATGGGGAAGTGATCTCTCAATTGGTGAAAATGCGTCTGAAGACCAAACCTCTGACCAATCATTTCATTAGTTGTATGAAAGAAATGCTGAATCAAACGGACGAAACTTTCCGTCTTCTATTTCGGACAGTCCTCTATAATGAGGTCTCTCCACAGAGAGGTCTAATCAATCTTCAGTTGATATCAAATATGTTTCAACACTCGGCCGAAAAGGCAACCAAAGTATTGGCCGAAGTATTCCAGGAAATGATTGCTCAGAAGGAAGACTATCTCAAGACATTGCGAGGACTGTTGCGTGAGATTGTGAGGGCGCTCCGACACGAGCACATCAACTATTTATTATTTGCACAATACCTCGCCGAAGAGGGGACGCCATTCCTTGATTTAGATCCATCTGAGTTTGCAATCAGAGAAAGAGCAGTCACTTTGATCACCGATTTGTTAACAATGATTATGTTCTTAAGTCTGAGCCCTGCCGTAAAGGAAGCCGTTTCGACAACAAAACCCGACCGAAGAGGTATTCCTAAATCGTTATCCAAATAAACAATTACTAATCGAAAACTCAATTCTTAGAAATCATTCGCAACTATCAAATCCAGATCTCGAATATCCAGCGCTTAGCCATTCAGTGGTTACAGAAAACTGTCATTAAGTCATTCCGACCCGAACGCAACGAATACCTTCATTGGTAGGCATTTCTTTCATTTAAGCGAAGAATGAAATTAATATTTTATCCATTATTTTGTCCCTTAGTTTGAATAAAGTGCTGTTTATGGAGAGTGCAGAACACTATTACAACAAAGACGGGTGGCCTCCAGAGAACGACCGGAACCTTATGTTTAGAATGACATCTGAAGTGCCACTACTGGAGGACACACTCATTAGAATACTCTCAATGGGCTCATCAAAAGACAATCCGTTGACATCTGCCGAAGCAATAGAATTATCAGACGCTCTGATTAAGAGGGCGGCCACTATCACAGAATACGATTCACTCACATATCCTGTGCTAATAATTAGCGACAAACAAATATTCTCTCTTCTTATGGCAAACGCTGTTTATCGACATCCGGATAATATTAGTCTACCGTCGGGTTATGAACCGCCAAATATGGCAATCAGTGACCTATACTGGAAAGTATGGATTCAACTGTTGATCCTTACAGCGCACAACCCCTCAGAGTTTGGGACACTCGGGTGGGAAAGCTATCCAACGCTAAGAGTTCTGATTGAGATGTCGATCACAAATCATTTTGAGTTTCCGCCGCCAACCAAAACGGGCGACGATTTGATTAACCGCGAGCTTCAGATCAGTTCTTTTGAAAAGCAATCGATTCTTCAGTTTGAGTCCTATTTGGCGGCCGCTTCGACCAAAGTTCAGATCAACGAATCCAACAGTTTATTGCTCTCAAAGCTTATATCAATGGATCCATTAGGTCCGGCCCGAAAACCTTCGCCTCAAGTGTTGGATCAGTTTAAACAACTTAACACTGTTTTACGATTAGGACATCTCTTATGTCAGTCTCGAAATCCAGACTTTTTATTGGAGATAATTCAAAGACAACAGAAACAGATGGGTTCGGCGCAGTCGGCCAATGCTGCTCCAATGCCATGGCTTGTGGAACTGGTCGAGTCCAATGAAAATAACTTTGGAATGCTCCCTGTCCAATGTTTGTGTGAGTTCCTCTTAGGCCAAATAAGTGAAGAAGAGTCAGCACAACCTCTCATGACATATGAGTCGAGCACTAAATTTGAAAAATGTAAACGAAGAGAAAAACGACGCAAACAAATGAAACTTATTAGTCATCTCCAGACAGTGATCTCGAGTCAGTCTACCTGTTCTAAGGAACTCATTGAGTACTTCATGAAAAGACTTAGTTTTCAACAGTCGTCCTCTCGAACCCTCGCCTCTAAAGCACTTTCTTTAGTGCTATCGTCTGATGCAAATGCTATTCCTGAAGACAAACCTCTCACCTACACTGAAGTTGAGGTCTGGCTCTTAAACGGTTTGCCCCAGACTTCAAATTTTGAGTTCATTCGGACGTCTGCCTGTGATTCACTCAGACCTGCAATTCTGGTGGAAACAGTTCCCGACTCTATCTGTCATTACATTCAATTCCTGTCCCTTTACGACCGGGTCGGGAGCTCTGACTTAGCATTAGATTGCGCTCATATTTTGGTGGACCGACAGCTCATTACAAATTGCATTCTTCAACAGAATCCACTAAAACAAGTCTTTTTAAATTCTCTGATGAATGTATTTCTGGCGCACTTAGTCGTTAAACGGAGGCCGTCCCGTGAGATATACTCGTGGACGGACGCACAGGACCATATTATGGTGCAGTGGAAGAATGATGAGGCGGCCATTCTTCACATAAGTGTTGTTCACGCGATGATTATTTTGTTGACATTCGAGTCGAGTGACACCAATCAGAGCGCTTACAATCAGTTGATGGACACCTGGTTTTGTGATCCACAACCGCAAGCATTTCTTGTCGACACTTCAGAACCAGCGCTTCTCATACCTGATTGGCTGCGTCTTAAACTATTAAAGTCATCCTCTTCTCGACTAATGGAGGCGGCCCTCAAGGATCTGGACGCGAGTCAACTCATTCTATTCATTCAATCGTTTGGTCTCTCCGTCTCTTCAATGGAAAGATTACTTCAAGAACTGGATTCTGCCGTCTCTACAAATCCAGACGATGTGAAGGACTCAATGGTCGACGAATCGCTTATTCTTCGTGTGGTTGAAGTCCAATGGATGAGAGGAGTGAAAACTGGCTATAAATTCGCCCAACTTTTAGGACACAAAAGTGAAGAAAATGATATCAAAACAGAAGATGAAGAGATGGAAAACAATGAAAATGTCGTCCCTTCTGATGGCACTCAAATTGATGTCAAGATTTCGACTTTCAAAACAGATTTAATACATTATCTGACAAAAGATAAGTCAAATAGCAATCGATTTCTTCTGAAACTCTCGCGTGAATTGACTCAAGAGTTGTTCGATAAGAAGATATTGACTAAAAAGTTTACGAAATTATTTTTGACTGAATTCACAAATCATTTGAACGATTGTAAAGAACTCCTAAACAGAGGAGAATTCAATCCTCTCTTCAATGTTATCATCACTTTTGCCTCAAAAGATGCCAAACATATGGGTCTTAAGACTGAGATAATATCTGTCCAAAAAGCACTGAAGGGATGTTTAGATGTGAAGAACACAACCCTTGTAAACATTTTTGAGAGATTTACCACAATTTCGAAGATATCACAGAAATCTAAAACCACTAAAACAGTTCGAAAATCAAAGAAAAGTAATATAAAAACCGTCGAAGAATTGGCAAAAATGATTCTTAAGAACGACAAAGACTTGAAAAATGCAAACAAAGGGTTACTTCTGGAGCGCTTTCATAAGATGGAACCTGAGCTGATCCGAGAGGGTTCGCCAAACGCAAGACTCGAGACACAACTATTGTTTTCTCGAAACTGTCTTTACTTACTCTCACTTTTGATACACAAAACTCGTTTCGAGACATTGAATTCATGTATCAAAAGTGTGTTAAGTGATGACCAGAGTCTGTCTGATTTGGACGCCACTGCAGTTTTAGACTTCCTAACCGCATGTCTGGGCTCTCCTCGACTTTGGATCGGAAGAGATCTCAATCAACCGAAACATTTAGAATATGAAGACGTTTTAAAACTTAATGAAAATCAGGTCAAAAAACTGATTAATTTTGTCATAGAAGAGGGAAATGCAGAGAAAAGGGTGGCGTTAGTCATAAAGAGCTGTTGTCTTAATGAAACTCAAATCAATTTAGTGGTGAATATTCTGAAAGAGATCGAGAACTCGACCCCCGACTCAACCATTGCCAGTGAAATGCTATTCCGTTTGTATCTCCAAATACCGAGTATTGAACAGCCCTTGAAATTAGTGGAAAACGATTTCATAATCAATTCTGAAGAGCCCAGTGTTGCTGATCGGGTCACACATAACTTGTTAACCGCATTCACATCTATAGAGAACACACCGACCCGTTCACAGACTACTTATTTAAACGATTGCGAGCTCTCACTCCTGAAGATGGCTTCAAAGCACCCGATTTTGTTCTTAAGACAGATACCTATGATTCCGGCGCTCCTCAAAGGGAAGATTAGTTCAGTTACTTATGATGTTTTCAAAAGCAGAAACTATTTGCTGACATTTAAAAGAATTCTGAATATTCTTCGACTTCTTAAGCCTTATCTGTGGAATAAACACGTGAAGGGTTTGAATGAATTACTTTCCGCTTATTTGCAACTCTTCGTCACCTATTGTCGAAGTTCTGGTAAAGAAATCTCTCCGGTATTATCACAATTCCTGTCTCTAATCGATGACTGGATTAAATTCGACGCCGAATCGGCTAAAGTTTGGATCAAAACTAATCGAAAGTTTATTTTGTGAGTATTTCTATCACTTAATCCTTGAATATTCTAAGAATATCTTTGAATGCAGTGATTTGTCGACTATCTATTCGGAGCAACCGGTCTTCAAATCGCTTCTATCGGGTCTTCCCTATCAAAATCAATCATCGATTGAGAAACAATATTCTGAGAATATTTTGCTAAGACTTCGACAAAATAAGTCAAACGCCGAACAAATGAATTCAGTTCTCAACGATTTGGACAAAATATCGGACTCTAAACCAGAAATTCTCGAATATTTTGTGGTAAATATCTTTTAATTCTTCATTTGAGTCAAACTTTTATTTACTTATTATCTAATTTAAGGACGATTTACGACAACTGTATTTCAACCCATTGTCGCGTCAAATGGCTTTCCAACTAACCATCAAATTATTAAAATACAATCCGAGTCACTCGAAGTCATTTGTGCCCACCTTTTGTCAGTGTCTTCAAAGGAATGACTTCTATTTAGCGAACTTAGCGCTCGAGTATTTGCCTGAATTCCTTATTTTGGCTCAAGGTTTGCGATTTTATCACTTTTATTGCCTTTTTTTTAATGCCATTCACATAAAAAGTGCCAAAAAAGGCGAACAATTCTATGCTTTAATCCACTTATGGTTTCTCTTTCCCGGAAGTGATTCATTCAATCATAACCTGATTTTTACACAATTATTGATAAATTATTATTTCATTCAAATGCCTTCGTTTTTCATCTATTGATTAATGCTTTTAATAGCTCTCCTCTCGAATTAATTACAATTATTATTAGTTTTGCTCTAAAATAGCCCTCATTTCACTGGAAACGACAAAAATTGTGATTTTCACAAATGTTTTAATGAGACATAATTTCATTTTATTGATAATTTAATTCTGAAAATTGAATTCTTTAGTGCTTTGAGGAGCTCTAATAAAGAGGATTTAGAGGATTCCCCAACTGGGGAGGGGTCAGCTAAAATACCTATATTGTCTAAAATCTTGCAAAAATCTGTCTGAACTCTAACAGATGTTACGAATGATAATTTGCGTCTATAGATAGCAGACATCTGGGTTTTAATATGAATTTTGCCAAAATTTCCCTAATTTTGTTAATTGTCCATAACTTGGTCAACCCTAGTCTGTTATACAAGTTTTAATTGATTCTTGTAAAAGAATGAACTATTGGACTGCATTCGAAACAATTATTTTGAATTAAAAAGTGCCAGGTTGATTAACTTAATAAATTTCAAACATATCTGTCCTAATAAACTTATACTAGCTGCCTTTTTTCTCATATTTAATCACCTTGAATCAAACTAACTTTAAATTACATGAAATAAAGCGAGAATTTATTGCTAATGGGTTTGTTTATAAAACGAGTGCAGAGTGACCTAGTTCAAAGCTGATAAAATATTGAATCCCTGAACAAATATTAACAAATTTATTGTTTAATTTAATGTTTGGGTAATAAAAGTAATTTCCATTAAAAGAGAGTTTATTCAATGTTTGGATACATTCAGACATTAAGCGATAAATTATAAATATATGGCATTTATATCGATATACAAATGTTTACTATTCGTCAAAACTTTGAAAGATTTTCCGCAATTTGTCTTTAATTAAGACTTGAATTAACAGTAATTTATTAGTGCATAAATTAGCAAGCTGCTTCTATTGATTTTTATTTCTGCTCATTAAAATTTATATCCTAGCTATTTTATTATACCCTGAAACTCATAATTTCCAAATATAGTTGCGGCCCAAAATCAATAATTGTTGCTATCGTGCATGTTTGCAATAGTTGCCCTTGGAGGATTGGGCGCTAACAGGATTAGCCATGGGGAGGTCCAAAACCTCCTTATCATTGAAAACACTGGAAAATTTCCCTCAAGTTTTGCTATTATTAAGCAGGTTTTGATCCCCCTCTCCCCCTGAATGGCCCTAATCACCAATTAGAAGAGTCTTGGTCAACTCTGTGCAAAAATTATTGGCGATAACACGCATTAGTAATATTCTGTTCTTTATATTCAGAGCACAGGACTATAATTCTAAAGAAAGCGTTTGAAATCGGAATAATGGGAAACACAAATGTCATTAATAATATGTGCGAATCGTTTTCATTAATGAACGCTCAGTTGGGATACTGATGGGCACCGACTGTCACTCCTATTGCCACCAATCAATGCTTACAATCGGGACTCACATTCAACAGCGAAACTCAATTGTATGCAAACGTATCGACGTTTTCATTACTATTAAAGAAATTAATTTCATTGAAAAACAAATTGTGTTATCGTTTTGTGAGTAAATAAAGAAAATTATTATTATATTCCATCAAAATAACGACTTTTGTGAGAATGGCTTTTATTGTGTCATTTTTATCGCGGCATAAATGAAAAATCGATGCCAAGAATCTCTCATTTTATACTCAAATTCCTTTTTAATAAAAACTAAGAGAGAAATGAAATATTCGTTTCCATAGAAATGAATTTTTTTCGTTCAAATACTCTAAATATTTCGTTATTTATAATACAATTTGTGACTAAAAGTGACTTCAAATGAAATATTGAGTGCTTTTAAAGCATTTCATAAAACTATCTCTCATTTAGAGCTAAAATTCATTAATTTTATTAAAGTTATAATCAAATGGAGAAACACTTGAAAACTGGCGACAATTGTATGCAAATTAAATCTAATTTATTCATTCAATGACTGAATACCAGCAACACTATTAACCTGCAACTTATTACTAGAACAAAATCACCAGTTTATGAACTGCTCACTTTGCAATTATTCATTTCATTGGAATATTGATCTTGGTATTGATTTTCTTGGCACCAAAAAAGATAATTACAGCACTTACTCGATATTTTTGATGAGAAAAAAAGTAAAATTATATATATTTTACTCACAAATAGTTCACTAATTTTTAGCTTAACTTTGAAATACTTGTTTGAAAGACCTTTTCATTGACTCAAACCTTAAACTTAAGGTTTCGTCAGAAAAAGTTTGAAATCCAAACCAGATTTGTCTTAATTTTGAATTTAAATTAGTGATGAAGAGATAAGTGGGCAAAAAGTGAGTAAAAAAGTGAACAGAAAAGTGAGCAGGACAACATTTATTTCTCATACAACTCTGAGTCACACTTCGAGAACTTTCCTCAATATCTCAGATTTGTTTGACTTTTGGACAAACACTCAGTCTTTCAATACATCGTTATCTGCGAAAACAACTGTGAATTGGATTACCTTTCGTTTATCGGACAAACAATTCAAGTGAGATAAGACCAAGAGCCCATTTGCACAGTGTGCAGGTTATGATTTATTGTAACATAGGGTTAGCGCACAGGCTATCAATTACTCGGAGCCAATAAATAGTGAAAGTATTCATTCATTATTAGCGCTCAGTCTATGTTCATAACTCTTCCCCTCTTTGGTAGGAAAGGCGCAAAAATGTGAGAATACTTGAAACGCCAGAGTCATAGATAATTGGCTGATAAGAAGGGAACAGCAGTCAGGGGTTCTCCTGCTGTAGAGGGCGAGAGCTATAGCCTGTGCGCTCAGTTGACAACACTCTGATTGTTATCTATTGTTAAAGTGTTAATCAAATGACTGTTAATTACAAATATATTCACATTTACTTCACATTAGATCTCATTCTCCAAACAATTATCTAATAATTGATTTGAGATTTGATGCAAACGTTTATCAATATTTGAGTCATTTTTTGGTTAAAAGCAAAACAAAAACATTTGTTAAATATTTTGGTAAATAATTTCAATGAAATGTGATTTCAATCAATGATTTCATATCTTTTGTTTGAGAACTCATTTCTAAACTCATGTCTTAATTAATAATCAATTGTTTAATAGATTTACAAATTGATCGCAAAATCAAGTCTTTGATAAATAGTGTGAAAATGAGTCACAGAATGTCCCGAAAGGCACAGCTCTTCGCACAGTTGGCTAAAGACGAGAAATTCAAAGACGCCTTCAATTTGATTGCCGCCAGTCTTGTCAACAATCCTGAGTTGAGTACCTTCTCTTTGGGGGACTACCTCTCAGATGACTCCGAAGAGGAGGACATTAGTGATGACGACATATTAGAGGATGAGGTCACTGATGAGGACCAACCACCAGAACTCTGCACTGACTGCAAATGTGGCAAAAAGAGTGTCGGAAGTGTTACCTCCAAGACTGGGACGAAGACAATCAGCAAATGCCAACTAAAGGCCACAAACAAATCGGATAATATTCTTAAGAAACTGAAGCAAAAGTTAGATCCCATGGGTTTCGAGGACAGCCTCTATGATAGCGATGAAAACGACGAGGGATCTGATTGTGACGATTGTCAAGACTTGTCGTTAAATGACAAAAAAGTGGATGAATTGACTGAAGAGGAGAAACGGAAGAAACGAAACGAGAAAAAGAAATTACAGAAAAAGAAAAAACGGGACAAAAGGAAAGCAGAAAAACAGTCTTCAAGTGAACCCTCGGGAGGAACCAAATCGGAGGCCAATCGAAGCAATGATAATAAGAATAATAACAATAAAAACAACAAAAAGCTTGAAAATAGTAATAAAAACGAAAGCAATAGTAATAATACGAAGAATAAACACAAGAGTGAGACCAAGACTCTGACCAAACAGAAGGAGAACCAGAATAACGACAAAACAGATCTTAAGAATAAAGAGATTGAAAGCAAAAGTAGTGCTAAAATGGAAATAACGCCAAACGGTAGGAATAGTCGCGAATCTCTATCGGTTAAGTCGAGCCCGAAGTCGGACAGGGAGTCGGATAATGTGCAGTCGGATGTGGAGGAAGAGGAGCTATTGTTAAGTTCTGCATATGTGGCACAAATTGCTCAAAGGAAGAACAAACCCACTGTTTATCAAAAACCAGCTCAAACTCAAAACGAAGCTCAAGAATGCGCCGACGAGTCGTCTGCCGGTGCGGCCAAACCCAAGATTTTCTCGGATAATAACTCAAACTTTTCAAATAATTCTGATTTTGTGATCAAAAATAATAACAATTCGCAGAATAATCCAAATTATAATCAAAACAAAACCGCTTTAAGTAATAATAGCCGAGAAGTCGACGATTTTCCGAAATACAAACAATACTTCTTTGAAAAACAGAAACCAATGAAAGGAGTGTCCACTCAGTTGACTAAAGAGGAGAAGAACCAGAATGTGGAGAAAAGTGTGGAAATGGCGATTCTGGCCAACCATAGAGCGGAGAACAATCTCTTTGTTGAAGCAATTGATTTGTTTTCTCAGGCGATTGCTTTCAACCCAAAAGACTATCGATTTTACGTCAATCGGAGCTATTGTTACGATAGTATACAAGACTTCAGGAATGCCTTAAAAGACGCGGAGATCGCCATTAAGTTGAAACCTGATTGGCCTAAATGTCACTATCGAAAGGGCAAAGCATTGGCCGGCCTTAAGAACTACGCCGAGTCAGAGATTGCTCTCAAAAAGGTGTTAACTCTTGAAAGTGATTGCGTGGAAGCCATCCAAGACCTGAGACAAGTTCGCTACAGTGCTATCGTCGACATGGGATATGACACGTCCACCGCTGAACTCTATTCCTCTAATTATGAATCAATTAAAGACGCGTTGAGTGCACTCTCTTTGAGACAAGAAAAGCAAAAGTCTTTGAATACAATTAATACAAATAATAGCAATAAAACGGCGATCCCTTTGAAAAAAGCTAATAATTGGTGGAATTCAGCCAACAATTCAAAGAATGGTTTGGAACACAACCCAAGAACTGGACAGACCTGGGATGACGACGACATATACATATCAGACGACGAATTTAATTCTGTGAGAGAACCCACTTTTGAAGAGACGTCGTTAGTATCGCACGGAATATGTCTGGCATTCGGTTCTAATTATGATTTATGTCTTTAGACCAACGAATCCTTTTGGTTGGAAAGCCCTTTGGGTGGGAAACGTGAGTCTCAATGCAAAGTTGGATACCGTGACCACAATGTTTCGCAAATATGGAAATCTCAACTATTGTAATATTTTCAAAGGCAATAATGGGGGCAATTTTATACTCGTCCACTACGATAGCTCGGAGGCGCCCACTCTTGCTATGTCTAAATATCAGGTAATGTCCAACAATTACTTCGGTTTCTCTTTTAATTACTTTTAATTTAAAACTATTGAAGAAGACTTTTCGAAGAAGAGTTGACTATTTGCATGAGTATTTGAAAACACAATGGAATTAATCAAGGGCAAATCTTGAATTTGCTCTTTTAATTATAGGGAAAAGTGATTCCAGGCGTGAGTATTGCTGACACACCTCTTACCATAAGATTCCGGCCAAATAAAGACCAAAAGAAGCCGAACTATGACCAGAGGCTTGAGTCAGACGAGTGCTACTACTGGCGAACCACAGGCTGTGCGCGAGGAGACAATTGCCTCTACAAACACATTGTGGCCAATAAGGGAGTGGACAAACAGGCCTGGATGTGTAACCCATTGCGAAAAAACCCGTTCCAAAAGCCACAAAAATGAGATTAATTGCCGCCGAAAGTGATTTTAAAAGTATTTATTAACACATTTGAGGCGATACTCTATTTTCAAGTTTTTCATTCAATGATTGAAATTTCTATTTAACTAATAATCAAAAGCAACAAACCTTTGGCCAAATTCTCTGACATAAGGCATTCCCCACTAATTGACTCAACGATCGTAAGAATAGGATTATTTAAATGATTATTATTAGGACTTCTTTTTATTATTCGGTTTTATTTCGTTTTCACTTACTTTTATTTTACGGCATTAACCAAATGATTGATTTGTATTTAGGCAGTAGTTTGTGAGCACTGCCCTAATTGGCGGACAGCCTCATGTCAGACAATAGGCATATATATTGAATTTAATACAATTATCTTGGAATGTATCTATGATTCCCGCTATTAATCTCTAATATGTTGAATATATTTCCCTTGAATTTCATATTCGATGCAAAGTTTACTTTTATTGATGTTATTATATATTAATTTGTTTAACCAAAGAACTAATCAATTGTTTGAAACGTTTGTTTCAATTCTCAAACAATTTCTAGGATTTAAACATTAGTTTAGTTAAACAAATACTTTAATATTCAATCGATTCTTAAGTTTAGGTTATATTTCTCTTCAAACAAACATTTCTATTGAATGACAGACTGATTACTATTATATTAAATAACATTTTTTGCATAAATTACTGTTTGAAACAATTGATAGACAAAAGTGTTTATCCGATATATTACTTATAATAAGAAATTTTAATTAAAAATCGTTAAAATGATATCATTTTGTTTTGATTTCAACTCTGAAGCGAATAATTCCATTGGTCTTCAAAATGTCTCTGATTTTTGGCCTCAATGGCATCCAAATCCCGTCCCACCCGTTCTCTCATCGACTTATTGAACACTTTCCTCTCCAATCGTTTTCGGGGATTGTTTTCTGATTGTTTAATATCTTCTAATTCGGGATATTTTTTCTTTCGCTTTCGTTTATTTAGTGTTAAATCGATTCCAATCGAAGCCTTCAGTTCTTTCAAAAGCTGTGGGTTTTGCCAGTCGTGTACTGCGTTTGCTTTGATGGTCTCCTCTCTCTTCCTGTCCTCGTCATCGATCGCAATACCACTCAAATCACGCGGAATAATGGGTCCATGAAATGGACACTTGACTCTATCTCTTCGCGGACAGAGTCTGCCCGATGGGAGCACTGCTCGGCACTGAAGTCTAATTTTTGAGTCACTTTCACTTTCAATCAATTGTTTTGAGTCATCTTCTAGTGTCTGTGCTGAGGAAGTGGAGGGCTGCTCGATATCACCTCCTAATGGCTGCAAACCATATTCGTGGCGCAGATATTCGGGAATAAAAAGCTCTAAATCTTCGTCTTTCTCTTCGACTTCTTCGAAGTCATCACTCGAGTCATCGCTGCTATCATTTTGTCCGTTTTGTTGATTGTCTTTCGACTTAATTATATTCAATTCAAAGAACTTTTGATTAATATTTTCGATTTGATTCTTTAAGTCAATACCTCTCTTGAGGTGAGCCTCACATAAATCACTTCCTTTTGACATAATGTTAATTAAAATTTTGAGTTTAGAGTTAAGTATTTGAGTTAATTGTGAGTGAAATTCACGTAAACTAACAATAATTGGATTCGTGTCGTCGTTGTCCACCACTTCAACGAATGGCTTCACAAGAATTTCGACACAAAAGTCGTTTAAATGTCGGACTCGATCTGCACTTCTGTCCAAATCGTTGTTTTCATCTGCAGTTTCCGTCATTTTGGGCATTAAGAGCTCAAAACAGGAACTAATTTGAGTCAACAAAGACTTCACTTCGACTTCGATTTCACTCAACTGTTGGACACATTTTTCGATCTTAAGTTTTAAAACATTTTGGCGTCTCTTATGCTCTTCATCTTCGCGTCGTTTCTGACTCTCATTACGAACTGTCCTTTCGGTGAAGTCAACCAAGCGGTTGTCAATCAGGTACTTGACTGCTGACCGCAACTCTTCTTATCCGCCGCCGAACTCTATATCCCATTTCCGTATCAAATCGATTGTCATTTGTTTTAATTTTGTGGCAAAACTCTTAGGTTTCGGTAATTTTCGCTTTGGATTCAATTCAAGACATAATTCAAACAATTCGTAGAGATTTTCGGTCAGTAATTGTCGAAATCGATGCGATCTCTGAAAGAGCTCATCGATTATCAGAACAGTTGTGACACGAATTTGTGAATGACTTTTGTTGAGTTCGTGGAACAGTTGACGGAAGACTCGATCGATATTATCATCGCTTCGACGGCAATAACTCTTCAGTTGTTTCATCTGATTTGCTTTGAGTTCTTGAGCACCACTTTTGGTCATTAAATCCAAAAGCTTTTCGACCTCTGAATCACTCAAACATTCGTTCATTTCTCAAGAATTCACTGAATATTAGAGTAAAAGACATTAAAAGACAATAAAATATTTGAGTTTAATTTGTGGTCAAATCGTTTTGTTATGCATTTCGTAATGCAATTGAAATACAAAGCATTTTCGCCATCTCTTGACAGCAACTTAGTTAGAGCTAAGTGTGATCTAGGTTACTATTTTACAAGTTTAATTCGGTTTAAACCAAGATAATTATACAGATTTGAGTTTATATAAAATTTTAACTCAACTCATAATTTAGTAAATGCTGTGAAGTATAAACTGAATGAGAAATGAATTGACAATAAAAGACATTGAGTTTAGTCTAAACCATAGTTTCAAAAATGATTTGAGGGCTAAAAACTTGGCATATAGTTTATAGCTTTATCTAGTTCTTTTTAAAATTAAAAGGATGTTCACATTTGTCATTACTAGCGATTGAAATAAAATCAACCTTACTTTTGACTGTTCATAGTTTAATATTAATAAGTTATTAATAAAAACTATTTCACTCATCTTAATAATGTTAGTATATTTGTGAAAATTTTTTATCATAATTTAAATTTTAAAAGTTTGCGCATGTTAAATGTCGAGCTTTAGTCCTCATGGAATTATATGGTCTAAACCAAATGACAACAATTCGCGCGATTATGTATAGAAAAATTCAAAGCAATTAACGATTTTAATTTTAATTTCATCTTTTATAAAATGTTAGCATTCATTCTTCTAATTCTTTGTGTGAATTTGCCCACAATATTGACAATTATCTTCATATTCTGGAATGAGCCTGACATCGAGTATAAGACACTTTATGACAAATGCTCAAAACGGAAAGCAACCCATAAATACATAGTAAGAGTTGCGCTCAACCCTCAGAGAACGCAAGAATTCAATTTCTCCAAACATATCATTTGTGTGGACGTCAGTAATATAAAGGAAAGACATTTAACCCGATTCATAGTTCCCACAAAGATCGCTATCAGTCAATACATATTCATTTCTGAGGACACGGCTGTCATACAATTCATGTTAGTGCGAAAAGACCCCCTCCAACACATATGTCAGGTCCATTTGGGCCACAACTGCTTTAAAGGCCAAGTGTTTTGTTATTGGATGGAAGTGTGGCCGATGTCCCAAAAGAAGGCATACTTCGTGGCGATTAGCACATCCCTCGAATTTGTGACACCAAAACATGCAAACCGACAGATATACAAATGTTTACTCAAAACACCGGTAGATCTGGACAGGAAGAAGCCATTCCCACAAACAACAAGCAGACAATTCCTTCATATCATACATTTGTCAACAAATTTGATTCCATTGTTTTGTATGTTTTGTCGAATCAGAATTGAATCGAGACTTTTAGTGGATATTCTGGTCAATGCCGGTGTTTGGTCACTGGTCTCTGCACTCATTTGTGCCGCAATTATATCGCTCTCCCATTACTCAACACTACTATTTGAGATCCGACTCAGAGTTTGGTATAAATTTGTTTTAATTGTAATAACTTCTGTCCTCACGATAACGGCTATTGCTTTGTCTGTCATTAAATACAAACAAACCAAAGATCTGTATCACGAAAGGAGTCAATTGACCACAAAATCGACGAAACAAAATGTAGAAACTCTTAAACAGTTGAGAACTTATGTATTGCTTTCAGTAGTGATCGGATGGATATTATTCTCACTAATAATACTCATCTGTTATTCAGTTGTCGACAGAAACAGACAAATCAAAGAATTTGATACAACAGAACCGAAATCCGATTCAGAATTAGTCTTAGAAGATGTTTGAGACCAACAAATATTTGATAAATTGTTAATACTTTCCATTTATTGTTATTTGAATAAAACTTCCTTTCATTTAGCCTGACCTGAGAGTTACTGAAAGGTTCAAAGAATGAGTAGGGTTAAACAAAGACATTGATTTTGATTTTGTAAACTACGTATGAATCAAAACAATTGAACAATACTTTTGGCAATGAATTCAAAATTTTTATTAAATATTTTATTCAACGGATATTTAAAAGTCGTTCCTTCGACTGAAGAGAGGACTTCGGTCTAAATTGTCATTCATTCCTAAAATTAATCTGTAAATCAGTTGATTTTGGGTCCGTCTTCTTCTTATCAGTTCTGCCTCTCAAAGGAAGTGTTTGAAAACAAAGAAGTTATTGACGTAAATATGGAATCAATGGACAGAATTGGAGTTGTAGTCAATGAAAAATACGAGATTTGCAAACAGATCGGCAGCGGATCGTTCGGAATCTTATATGAAGGACAGGATGTGATCACTGGCCAGAAGGTAGCCCTCAAGACCACCAACAAGAAGAGAAATGACAAGACATCCCTTAATCGCGAGATTAAAATATACAGAAAATATCTGAAGAATAATGAAAAGATGAGTGGAATACCTGTTCTCTATTGGTTTGGGAGAGACACTCAGTTGGGAGAGATAATGGTAATGGACTTACTCGGACCCGATCTCGAAAAGGTGTTTCGCTTTTGTAATAAAAAGTTTTCGCTAAAAACTGTAATAATGTTAGCGATTCAGATGTTGGAGAGGTTACAGACTTTGCACAACCTTCGGATCATCCACCGAGACTTGAAACCAGAGAACTTCCTTTTGGGTGTCGACTCTGATTCCAAAAATATATTTATTGTCGATTTTGGTCTCTCCAAGCCATACATCGATCGCATAACGGGAAGACATATTGAATTTACAGCAAATATAGGAATGACAGGAACGGCCAGATATTGTTCAATCAATACAAACAGTGGACACGAACAGAGCCGTCGCGACGACTTGGAATCTATGGCTTATATACTCTCCTATTTCTATATGGGATCACTTCCGTGGCAGGGCTTGAAAGTGAGACAAACCAACAAAACGAGAGCTATTCTCACAGTCAAACAGAACACCACTGAAGACAAGTTGTTTGAGGGAATGAATCCCCTCTTCAAGGAGTATCTCATTTATGGTAAACAATTGGGGTTCAAAGAGATGCCGGACTATCAGCTCTGGATTAATAGATTTCGACAACTTTACGACCAAATGGGTTATCAATGGGACGACAAATACGATTGGAATCAATTCTATGATAATTTAGATCTCAAGTGAGTTTAGGTCATAATTTGCGATCAAAATAACAAATTTAATATTAGTTTCCAAATAATCATATAATGAATAAAAGTTTTAATTAAATAAAGTTTCCAAATATCCCAATAATGTATGAAAAGCCAATAGTCAGCCGCCGATAGGCGCTGAACGCCATTATCCTGTTGTCCACTGATCTGAACTGGTACAGTGGACAACAAGAGAAAGGTATTCAACACAAATCGTTTTCAAATACCAAGACCAATTAGGGCTTTTAAATATACCAAACTTATTGAAATGTTAAGAAGAGACCCAAATTCAAATCACAACTCTAATGTCACAAAAGTTATACTCTTTTTGTAGAATGAGGTCCAGTGTATAAAAATCAAAACTATCTAGTTTCCATTAGTAGGAGCATGCAAGCTTAATAATTAATGGAAATGATAATAACCGAGTCTATATCTGGCCATTCATTGGTGTGCAAAAGAGTCGCATTAATAATAGATCTGATTATGAAAAAGTGTCACATTCTGTGCGTCCACTTTTGCTAATCACTATTCACAACATATTCCTCACAATTGCAATGAAAATAATTACTAATTCATAAATGAATTATTTTGCCCGCATTTTGAACAGAATATGACAAACAGACAGACAGTTAGACATTCATTTCAAATATTGATTCATTCTTTAACATCAAATAATGGCTATAAAAATGATAATCATTTAGTCATTAATGAGAACATCGTTTCCCCCAAAGCTTACCCTCAAAAGTAAAAAACTTTTTTATGAAATTCAAACTATAATTCATTTGTTTCGTGAAATCACCGCAAATCTAAGGCTTTGCAAAAGACATGATCACTGAGTTCAGTCAAAATCAGAGTTGTCTAAGGGGATAAAATTCTCCGTTATTAAAATTTATAAAACTACCATGGTCTTGGTGAAAGATTTAATACTAAACACGTGCTAGATACAATAATCCAGGGCCCGTCAAAAAGACCCAAATAAAGACCACAGCTAAACATTTATCATGCACAACCTTTGCTTATTCAAATTA
>JAQIWF010000041.1:0-36784 GCA_034694965.1 Ceratozetes gracilis
ACAAATGTGTTAAAAAAAGTTTTCCTCGGATTAAAAATATAGTCAAAAATTAGATTTGAAATGAAGTGAAATTTTCATTCATTTGAATGTTATTTAATAGAAGAAAAATAAATCGATTTATGACTGAATGTTATCTCTATTTTGATTAAGTTATCTCTTATATTATGAGACGGAGTGCCGGCATTTCTTATCGATGGCTTTCCCAATACTAATCACAATATGAATCAAACTTTGCTTTCATTTGAGTGATATTTGGGATCTAATTGATGGAAATAAGGGCTCATCTCTGGCGCCAAAAGTGATGAACACATATAAATGTATTGTGAAAACAATTGCCAAATGAAGACATTTGACTGAAACACTTCCCCTTAAATTCAATCATTAATCTGAAGGTCTATTCAATTATTTTTGTTTCGAGTATTTTGTTAAACAATTGGTATCAAAATCCTTGTATTATATCGTATTTCAAACGAAATTTATATTAAAGTCATATAAATTTAGTGACACTTTCGGTGACTGCAAACTATCAGATATTAAGTATTGATAAGTATTCAATGGCAGACCCGTATGGGACAGGTGTCCACTCTTTTGGCACAAATCATATAAACAAACAATTATAGGTAAAAACAAAAGAAATAAAAAAGAAATGAAAGAAACGGCAAATTTGAATAACGAAAAATAAAAGAGAGGACAGACCCAAAAGGAATCGCCGCCACAGAAGTCATCCAACCATTGCTTGAGTGTCATTCAGACCACACTTCGGACCAAAAGCCGATTTAATAAATAACTGATTGTATGAGTGATTTGAGATTAAAATTGTGTTCAGATTAGGAACACTTCATATGATTTCAATGAGAGGACGACTGAACTTCAGTACAAATTTAGTGCAAATCATTCAAAAGTTATATAACGTAATGATTGTGAGTGGAGTGGAGTCTCAGTCCAGTGGAGTGTCAGTCGAGTCGACACTCAATGAATACCAAAACAGAGAAAGTGGTCACAAATTTTGCTCATTTGTTACGTCGTCTCTATTTTTTACAAAAGTTTGCGAGTTTGCGCTCAGCATTAAACTGAGATCCATCTGTGAAATACCCTGTTTCAATTTGTTTCACTTCAACATTCACCATGTCTTCAATTAATATAATATTAGTGGGGAAAAGCAAACCTTTAAAGTTGACTTGGTCTTCATTTAGAATTGGGCACAATATCACACAAAGGGAAAGAAAAGAGATCCTGTTCATTTGAGGTAACTTCTTTTTAGAATTTTATATATTTAATCCCTGAAATTTTAGAACACCTGGTATTCCCAAATTAATAATTCCAAAATGTTCAATTTATCAGGGCAAGTTTCTTGGTTGTTAGAGAGCATTAAGATGATTTTATAAAAATTTAATTGAATTTCTATAAGTTTCTACCCTTTCATTAGATTAATAGATTTATTAGTAGATTACAGTTTGTTATTACATTACATATCATTTGTTGTCATTGACTTAACCAATCATTTAAATGAGTGGTCATATTGTGAGATAGAGTAACCAATAAGAGGAATACTTCTCCCGACTCCTCTTCTTCTCGAAGGATTCATTTCTCTGAGATTCTCATTTTACCATGAACACGTTTGCACATGCAACTTTTCAAATGATATTTTTAGCTTTGATTAGACAAAATGATCCATAAACCTTGCAAGAGCTCAGAATAAATTCATCCAATTAGACATTTTTTTTGCATAGTTTATAAACTTTTTTGGAATGTTCAAGTTATATACCCAGTTATATACCCAAACTATGGAAATATACACCAAAAATACCTCAGATTTTCTTATAGCTTACCATAAGATGAAACCTATTATCACAAAATTCATATATCCCTCAATCAGCGGAAGATTTTCAATTCATCTGTCAAAATGACCACAAATCTCCAAAATTTAGGGAATACTCACAGGTTTTGACTCCAGATTATTTATTAATTCTTTTAAAAGAGCCGTTTTGTGCATAAATTGAGTTTAAGTGTGGTTAATATGCGGTAAATTAACTAGTTCGAACATAAAATGATATGTCATTATAAGTCTTGGGTTACTCAACAGCTTTCAACCAATATTTTTCTGAGTAAAGTCCGATTTGAGGAAGTCTTGGTTTGAACCCTTTCGCATCCATGACCACAATACTAACTTACCCTGGCTGTTTTTCCAATCTGCATTAACGTGTGAGCAGTTTTTTTATCAACTTGAGAATTTCAGAATATGCAATCTGTCATAGAATACGATAATTTCAATGTGACTACTCTTATCTCCTCATATGCATATGACTTACACCTGAACTGACCCTTATCTTAATCCTTGCACGTATTTAATGCTTAACTTTGAGCCCAACGAGAAAAAGGTTCATAAAAATACTGCTCACACGTTATGTGTATAAACTCTCTAATCTGTCGTTGAATTGTTTAGTCAATATCTCACAATTAAAGTGAAATATTAGACTATTCTAAACAAATTGTAGCCTCAATTGGTTATGACGTTGCGTTTGTGCCTTGCTCAGTTCAATTAGAATTGTTGGTCAAAACATTGAATAAGAAGAGTGTGGACTACAAACAGTTATGTTTTATTTGTGAACAAATTATGACATATTTTGAGATTACTTTTATAGACAAAACAAATTCAAGAATAATATGCTTTCGATTTAATCAGAGAATAATTTGTCTTTCATTTCAATCACTTGTCTTTAAAATATGAGTCGCTATCTGTCTATCATTCCTATAAACTTTCAAATATCAAAAAACTATAATCCATTTATACGGAAATTATATTATATTTATATATATATAAAGCGGTTTCGAAATAAGTTAAAGAATTTGTTTAAAAAAAAGAAATAGTTTTCATAACAATAATAAAATGACATTAAAGTGAATTCAATTAAAATCGAAACTTCAATAAAATAAACAAATGTTTGCAACAAATATTGGAATTATTTTTCTTTACAGTAATTCTCAAAAGTTATTCAAATGTAATGCAAACATAATTTGATTCTTCGTATAAATGTTACGAAACTTCAACTCAAAAACAATCGATTTTCGTCTCTCAATAATAATTACATTAATAGTAAATAATATAATAGTAATCAAAATGTATTTAAAAGATGTGATAATAAGTCACTTAAAGCTGCGAAATAAGAATGTGAGCGAAGGGCAGGTAAAGGTC
Organism: Ceratozetes gracilis; assembly: GCA_034694965.1. Classification (NCBI taxonomy): domain Eukaryota; kingdom Metazoa; phylum Arthropoda; class Arachnida; order Sarcoptiformes; family Ceratozetidae; genus Ceratozetes; species Ceratozetes gracilis. Next base: position 3,194 of record JAQIWF010000041.1, read on the forward strand.
AGGGATTGGGGTCTAGAGTTATGGTTGTTTTATGTTTCATATGTTATGACATCGAACTGCATGGGATTCGGGGCGAACCCATTTGAGTGAGAACCCGATCCAACCACTGGAGCGGACCGTTTAGATGCAGTTCTATCCAACACGGGGTTGAAGTGACGGTCTGACGCCTATACTCTGCGCCCCAACCCTTCACAAAACTCATCCTTATTGTACACATTCGGGTCAACTGATAGACCGCTTCGAAGCCCTGACTCACGGATTGAGCCAACAGTGCAGCGAACTCTTGATTGTTGAATATTTTGAGGTTACAGCCTATTGAGGTATTCACCACAATATCATTACCATTATATTGGTGTATAATAGTCTTACATGGTGGTATTTTACAAACAGTAGCAGGGTGCCACCCGTATCTTTGGTTGCAATTAGGGCTTTGAACAAAAATGCTCGAATCGCTCAGACATTCGGCAAATACCTCTCCTCCGATATAATAGAGACGAACGCCTCGGCCTTACATTTAAGAAATAATAAAATTTAGTGAAAATCAAACAACTTTTGGGTATTAAGTGATACCGATATGCCTTCGGGTCTGTTCTACGATCGCATTCCGATTGACATTCGATAGTAAACCCAAACAGAATCGCTCAGAACTCGACGGATCAGTAAAGCCATCGACAGTGAGAGAGGGTTGCGACGCGTGAAACGTCTCTCCCACTCTGGTATTGAGTTCATAGTATGAGATGGAGCACCAAAAAGCGGGCTCAGTGTAGGTCACCGGCTGTACATCCAATGGAGGACTTGGAGAAGATATCAACGAAGTGTCTGTTTTTAATGCAACCGTTAAGACATAAAGTGTTAATTCATAGACAGTAATACCCATATTGTCGGTGCCGTTGTTGTCGTGATTGTCTCCATCTTCACTCATATAACCCGGCGGTGGAGTCTCTGTTACCACACAATCATTACATTAAATAATTTATTCATTTGTTATGAAAACAGATTAAGAAAAGTAAAACTCAAAGACGTGCGATAGCTATGTATGATATAAGAGAGCAAATGAGCAAGGTCATCTAATTTTCTATACTCTAAATAGAAAATACTCTCAATAATCAAATAACGGAATATTTGATTAACTGATGAAATGAGAGAAAACTATTGACTTAAAAAGAGGTAAATATTTGAGAACTCTTTTATAAACAATGGAAGGCCTCACCTGTTAATGGGAAAGATTGGTTGACCAGACCTGTGGGAAAGTCAGTATTTTCAGGTACAGAATTGGAGTAGTCGTCCAGAATTGGCAGATCAGATGTGCTGAGGTCAGTAGCACTTTGTCGAGGCACAAGAATGGGTGGTAAGGCTGGTGTTTCTATCCTCTGATAGTGGTATGGATTGACGCAAACCTCGTCTCTCTTCAAATTAAACGCGTATTGACACAAATCTATGGCTTTGAGCTCGTGATGGCTGGAGAGGTCAGGCCAACGCCACAACCGACAGTAGATTACATGCGGCAGACCCTTCCGATGCGAAACTTGCAGCCGACCGTCCAATGATCTTGAATTGTGTCCAAACAAATACAAACATAAGTTTTGTTTTAAGCACTTAATTAATTGCATCGATATTTCATTCATATAAACATTGAAAATAAGGCACTAAATGTCGATCGTCTCAACACTTGTCATCACTTCTAATCAATTAATTCAATTGAATGTCATATTCGTTGAAAAACACTTTGAAAATAAAGTGAACGAAACATTTTAGCGCTCAAAAGATGTTTTAATATAAATGTAGTGAATGTAGAGATACTCTAATGTAAATCGAGTGATGAATATTGGATTAAAGACTTAAACTGAGAGCCAATTCATATAATTTGATGTTCGCATGAGTTTAATGAAGTAAATACACATCAAATGTGTTGAGTGTTGTCTAAACCAATACAAGTCTAACTACGAGTGGAGTAATTGAAACGTTCAAACGCTTAGCAATTCATAGAAAAAGAATCGAAGAGAGCATAGAGTTAGGGCTGGTTTACAGGCCATACGCCTTAAGATATACTGACATTGCATTCACATATAGCTCTCATAGCAGTGCTCTGTTCACTGCATTCAATTGATTCTGTGCTGGTAGTGGTGGTGGGCTAGACATCCACCAGACAGGAAAGTCATTTATTGCACACAAACTGTTCCCTAACTGAGCTCTGCGTTCATTCTTTAGTTTTGAGGCAAAATGTGGTAAAATGTGTTGCAATAGAATTGAATGAGTGCTGGCATAGGGTTCCTAAGCTTAACCAGAGCTCAGAAACAGGAACCAGAGTTTTCTTAGTTAGCTGAGAGCCTGTGCTTCCCTCGACTCCCAGTTTATAGTTCTCGTGAAAAGTGAAGGTCACAAACAAAGGGTGATTGCAAGCCATAAACAACATTGAAAGGTGCGCTGGGAGGAGGTGCTGTCCCCCTCATCCTTACTGATCCTCCTCTGCGATCCCTTTGCAACCCCACAATGAAAAGAGTGAGCTTTGAGTGCCTCACATATCAAACCTTACGATCAGAGTTAAGAGTTTTGAGTTTTCGGTTCAATTCTTTTCTCTCGACTCAACTCTACCTTTACTTCAATTATTGGACACTTTTGTTGGTATTTCGCAATACTTCTTATGAGAGACAAGTCGTTCACTTCTAAACTTATTCGAGTGCGACATCTCTTCATATGTCTCCCAATTGAATATCCAATCATTACTTCAAATCAAATCTATTCTCACAAAAACTTTTCTTTCGAAACGACAAAAATATTAAGACAAAGAATTTGATGGACTGTCAGCTCAGTTGTCAACCCATTACTAATTGAAATTATATTTAAATTTACCATAAATTGAGGAAAATTGACAACAATTTAAGACAATTTACCCGAAATATAATGCAATACATCAGCGAAAATATATTTCCGTTTAGAAATGATTATAATTTGTGACAATAATAACCCCTAAAACACAAACTAATTATAGGCTTTCAATAAAGAATTTAATGTTTTTAGACTTTAATAGCACTATATTTAAGTGTTTAGTAAAGCAATTATTTTAACAAAACATAGCATTCATTAAGTTTTAACCCTTTTTTTGATAATCAATAGAAAAGATAACATTTAAACGATTGAAAAAAAAGATTATTCAGTCAATGAATAATTTATTTGTAGCCTTGGATTGGGAAGTTGTGGTGAAACTGAGCAAGCACGTTATAAGGCATTGAACAAGGAAAATGTGATACTCCTTATGAAGTTCAGTGAATACAAGTTGTAATAAATAATATCAACAAAAATAGTATATTATTGTTATTAACGATGTATTCATTTCATTAGATAATAGCAATGAATACAACAAATGCAAGAATAGGCAAAAAAGTGCGGAATTCGGACAAAAGGTTCGTATAAATCAATTTTTTGTGAATACCTGCAAGTCTTGCAAAACACTATTTGAAAAGTACTCTCAAATCAGTTATTATTGTTATTATGGCCTAAAAAGTGGTTTCATTCAAATCAAAGGAAAGTGTCGGACAATTGCACAGACAGTCGGCTCTCAGCCCAGAGTTTGTGTGGGAATCAAATTAATGTATGGAATGAAAGCCGAGAAACAACTCATTGTATTAGAAGTTTGGCTCAAATTACTACAAATATATTCACTTAAGACTGAAGAATAGATAACATCTCTGAATGACTCAACAGAGAGATTGGTCTCAATTGAAGTCAAAGAGATAATGAGTGGTAAAGAGTGGTAATACCTGGGAATTGTAATACATTTAGTGTTGACATTCTGTTCACTAATGGCTTTCTCTAACTCTTCGATTCCTCCGCTTTTCTTCAATTTCTTAACCAAACTTTTAACCGCTTTTTCACTCCATTTGTCTTCTATTTGTTCTCCTTTTTTGAATCCTAAGAGTCGTTTGACAACCGGTGAAGCGAACGGAAGAATAGATGTCATCACACAATGAATCCAATTATTAAGACAATAATTACGAGAATTACTTAATTATAAATAAATTAAATTAAAATGAAATGATTTTAACAAAATTGACGTCAATTTGAACACAATTTGAGTGAAAAGTTTGAAAACGATTTGTCGGTTAAGTCATTGAATGATGGCTTCAATCAAACACTTATTAAATGAGTTTAAGTAAAGAGTCTTTACTTCACAAGAAATGCAAAAATCAATCCTTTATTTGAAAAACAGAGAACACGAGTAAAGGGACCACAATATCACACATTTTATACCACCAAAACCAGTGACAACCCATTCACTCGTTCGCACAGGTCTTCACCGATGAGGTCAATGTCTCACAATTTGAATTTGCAGATAATTCAATCGATTCCAGTCTTGAAGGGTTCCAATCATTAATCTAATGATTGTATAAATGGTGGACATCACTAATGATAACAATGTATGGCAATCATACCACTCATGCGCTCCACACGGGTTAGGGTTAGGATAGAGTCTAAACCCAACCCAATCTCTATATAAATTGTTACCAGTTCAGAGTATTCTCAAGTAGTAATAAGTAGTTATTTTCTATACGTTAACCATAGAAAAAAACTTGTTATTAGTTGAGCTCTCAATTATTACAACTATTTTAATAACAAATTATTCATTTGTTTGACAAACATTTTAAGCAATCATTTAATGAGAGTAAAACATTCCCCAAACATTTCGCTTAGATTTTTGCAGGAATCTATTTCTAATAGTCCTGGTGCTCTTCCCTATTTTTCACTCTTAAACAATATGGTTCAATTTAAAATTGTTTTTTTCTTAGTTTTTCGGAATTATTAACACCTTGTTCACTTCATTGAGAACTATGGGAAATTCATCCCAAATCTATTTGATTAAAGTCTCGGATCATTATTTTGGAGAAAATTGTTCAAATAGTTAGCAATAAGTGAGTCGTGCGGACAGTCACTACAATTGGAGTGATTCCACATTAGATTAAGGAAATAACAATAATTTGATTAAACCTTTAATTTATTTATTCGTAAATTATTTGTCAAAAATATTTATTTAGTTTTATATATGTTTATGAGATTTGGAAATAAATATTATTTAAATCATTTTTAAAAATCCAAATAAAAAGTTTTTGTCAAAAGTTCTAAATATTTGACTGAAGTTTACGTCGATTTAATTTTCTCGATATGTCTTTCGATTAGACATCGATTTAATTTATTCTTGGAATCGATGGGTTCACCCATGAGGTACTGTTCTGTGTCCCACCGCCAGAGCATTCGGTTAGAGAAAGTGAACCTAAAGTCAGCCAAACTGTCTTCAGGGAAGTCGTAAACAGATTTACCGGTTTTCAGATTGAAGTAATAGAGTCTGTTTTGGGAACGACTCCATTTGACAATCCAGGGCTGTTTCACAGTATTTACAATTAATAGTCCAAAGGGTATAATAAATCGGTCGTCGCTATTGATTTCATAGCAGAGTCTGATCTTTTGTGAACCACTTTTACACTCTTTCATATCCATATTATTGAAGATTTGCTTTATATTTGTCAAATCGTAGACCCGTTTCATTCTGACCGCCGCGAACTCAGTTTGACTCGATTTGTTCACCGCTTTTGCGAATTTGTTGGCCATTGATATCCTTTCCTCAATACATTTGTCTCTAACATCAGTGCCCCCAATGAAGAGGGGGTCGATTATATGAAAGGCTGCGATTCTTCGCTGTGCTTTGCCCTCACCTTTCAATTCTTGAACATATTCTCCATAAACAAGTGTTTTGGGCGAGAGTTCGAACTTAGCCTCGAGTTTAATCCATTTGGATGAGGCTGAGCCGTCCCAATAGTAGACATTGGTTCGACCCGACCCTAAGAAGAATCCGCGAACACTTTGGAAAGAGTTGGCGCCACCGTTATTGTAATCATTATCTGCGCCCAAAACAAGGCATTTGAATCCATGAATATATTCGAGTTCTTTGTTATAATTATCTGATTCTAAAATCTTTGGCTTATATGCGAAGTAATCGTTCGGTTCTTTAGAATTTGAGATCAGGTCTTTGTAAAGCTGAAGAGCGTCGGGTCGGGGCGGCGCTACTCTGGACTTGATTTCAATATTCCAGTATTTTAAGCACTCTTTTCTTATCTCTCCCTGTTTTATGTCGATCTGTTGGTTCTCTGCAAATGCCTTTACTTTTGTGAGGAATAGTATCTGTCGTCTGCCGATTGAGTTATTCGATTCGATTATGTATTCATTGAATGATTTGTTGGCTTTCAAGACACGCATCGGAACCGCTTCTAATATATCTTCATTTGATTTTTCTTTGGAGAGCGCATCCAAATGACAGTTCAGTTTAAATAAATAGGTCTCTAAAGCAGTGGTTCCCGACTTTTTCCACTTACAGATTATATATCGCTCAGAATTTGCGGGTCGACTGGTGTTAGGCTTATGAATGCAAACCTTTTTAAAGGCTCTAAACATTAAATATATTAATCCGACACTAAATGAAGTGAAGACATCAAACACTTTGCAGACAAAACTGCCGTTTGGTCTCAATATGGCCAAAGCGCACAGGAATTGACACAAATATAGTCTTTTGGACATAATTTCCTGATTGTTTTCATTGCCCTCAACAGAGAAGCCTCCGTCAGCCATAACGAAGTGAACGCCTCCATCAGAGTTGCGGAGAACAAAGTCTCGAAAGGCAATCAAGTTTTGCGGCTCATATATATCGCCGTTTCCATTGAGTCCTCCCTCTCCGTAATGGGGTTCAAACGTTTCCGGAGATCCCGCATAAAATTCGTCTAATTTGAAGTCATTCGGACCCCGAAGTGTTAACCCAAACCCTTTGGCGATCCAACCTTTTCTCCAGAGGATATACTCTGAGAAGCCTCCCGGACCCGAACATATGTCCGCAAAATAGAGTAATTCATTCGCTTTGACTAAAGACTTATCGGACTCATCCTTAGGATCAGTAAACATGAAGTCGAAGACTGCGTCCATATTTGCCATTTTCATCGCCGCTCTGTTCTGAAAGAATCCCTTTTCGACAGTTTCAAAGGGGTTAGACGTGGATCGGGCCCGACGTAACTCCTCTCCACTTAGTCTATCGAATACTGTTTTGCAATTTAAAACATTCTTCAAAATAATTGGATCACAAAAATCGGTTTCTTTTTCGAGAGATTCGAGTTTAGGTCCAATTCGAAAGAAGTCTTCCAACTCATGAGCCGTCGGTAACTGCTCTTCGCATTCATCGATCCAATTGACAGTTTCAATGACTGACACAAACTCCGTTTCCTTGTCTTCATTCCACTCCCATTGGGGGTCAACTTGTATTAGATTCAATTCAAATCCGAGACCTCTTCGGCCCTTCTGTTTCGACTGCTCTATTGGTTCCACTATTCCGTGACTGTCTTTTCCCAATCCCTGTCCTTCTTTATAACCCATTTTACTCATCAAACGCTTTCCGATATCTTCTGACAAAGTCTTCTTTTTCGGAGGTCCGTCATCTGAAGAGTTAGAAGATAATTGACTCGAAGATTGATTAAAATAACTCTTTCTCTTGATTGGAGGTTTTGGCGGATAATATGTTGGCTCTTCATTTGGCTCTTCAGAAGAGTTACCAAAGTCGGCGTAACTCTTCTTCTTAAGTTGATGTTTGTGTGCCATTTGTTGCACCACTTCTTTGGGTTTCTCTCAATTTATTTAACTAATGTCTGAACTCAACATTTGGTTCAATACTTTGCGATATAAATGACTATTAATTGTATGGTTAGTAATGAGTGATGTCTTCAAACTATGTCTCAATCATTGCATTTGAGACCTAATCACCAAAAATCAGTCCAATTGTGACGATTCGTAAACAATGAGGACTTGTAATCACGTGACGCACTGTTTTCAACAAATTGAGCGCCAAATTCAATATCTTATCCCCAATGCCTTCAATTGAAGGGATGACTACTGGATGTCCACAAATTCATTTACATACAAATTATTCCTCTTATGATTTGTGAATTAAAAATGTCTTTATTTACAAAATATTAATCAATTCTATAATTTGGGGTAAACTCTGTTTAAGTCATTATTAGATTTGCCAATTTGTTTGGGCATTTTCTTAGTGGTCGAGTCTTCGAGTTCTCGGTCTTTATAGTAATGGGGCGCCACTTCCAGAAGCCATTGAGAATCAATTTCTATGGTTTGTCTCATATATTCTTTGGTTGTGAGAACCAACTCGTGGTAGAGAACCCAACGGGGCTTCTCTTCAAACAGTGAAGAGTTGGGATGTATGAGAACCGTCTGCTGTCCCTTAACTGTCTTATAATTGCCGGCAGTTCGAGTGAGTCTAGCGGTGTGGTAGAAATAACCCGCTGTTATGGCTTTCCTTAAGGCTATGTGATCACCAGAACTGGACTTAAGTTCGATTTCGACCCTTTCCATAAGCCCCTCCAACTGGTCCCTTACATCCCTGGCCCTACACATAGAGCGGTATTGAATAAAGTTTTCGAGACACCACTGACGAGAAAATCCTGATTCATGCCATTGATTGTAAACATGGAGAAGCATGAGGTGATCGCCGCCATATTGGAAGAAATTCTTCCGCGCAGTGTCCGCGTGAATGGCTTTATCTTTGGGCCGATAGAAGACCGACGCGTTGACGCTTAACATCGCAGAAATGGTGACAACTTCTTCACTGCAGTTATACTTCTCGGAAGCAATCAATGTCTTAGACATCATGGGATCGACTGGAAATTCAGCCATTCTTCTGCCGAGTCGAGTCAGTTCTCCCAAATGATTGAGTGCTCCCAAAGCATACAACTGTTCCAATGCCAACACAAGTGTTTCATGTGGTGGAGGGTCTAAGAAGTCAAAGTGGAGGATATCATTGATGCCTAAACTCTTGAGAGTGAGCACAACATTCCCCAAATGGACTCTTTGTATCTCAGGAATGGTATTTTCTTCGAGTTCGTGCTGATACGCCCACGCAGTGAACATTCGGAAGCACTTTCCCGCAGCCACTCGACCTGAACGGCCAGCTCTTTGGTTAGCACTTGCTTTTGAAATGGGAACCACTATTAGAGACTCCATTCCTGTGCGCGGATTAAAACTATTTTGTTTGCAATATCCCGGGTCTATCACATACAGAATGTTGTCTATCGTGAGGGATGTCTCAGCAATGTTTGTGGCCAACACTACTTTACGAGCATTGGGAGGTGTGGGTTCAAAAACCTGTGCTTGCATATCTGTGGGCAAATTGGCATAAATGGGTCGAATTAGTAATTCCCTAATTCGTGACCCAAGTTTGCGCTGTCGTTCCTGAAGTGTTTCCTGAGTCTGTTCTATCTCTTCCTGTCCGGGAAGGAACACAAGAATATCACCCAAAGGCTGAGTCACATGAATCTGAAGAATAGTGACAACACAGGCGTCAATATAGTCCGCTTCGGGGGCTTTCGTGTAGTATATATCCACTGGAAATCGTCGGCCGGGTATACGAAAGACCGGCGCGTCGTCGAAGAATTCACTAAACTTCTGGGCGTCGAGTGTTGCAGAAGATATCAAAAGTTTGAGATCAGGTCTAAAGCGTACGATATCTTTGACGAGTCCGAAGAGAACATCCGTATGGAGTGTCCTCTCGTGAGCCTCGTCTACAATAATGACCGAATAAGAGGCCAAATCAGGTTCGGACAGGAATTCTCTTAATAGCATTCCATCCGTCATATACTTGAGGACAGTCCTCTCACTCGTACAGTCCTCAAAACGAATACTATAACCGACTTCATTACCCAATTTGACACCCATTTCCTCTGCCACTCGGGCGGCAACACTCATGGCTGCCACACGTCGTGGTTGAGTGCAGCCAACCTTTTTGCTGTCCTTACAATATCCCGCGTCATATAAATACTGTGGAATTTGTGTAGTCTTTCCAGAGCCGGTCTCCCCCTCAATGATGAGCACCTGATGCTCTCTTATAGCTTCGATCAGATCTTCTTTGAAGGGATAGATAGGAAGCAAACGTCTCGTCTCTTCTATCGATTGTTTTTTAGTTTGTGTTTTATCTCTGTATTCATTCTCTTCGTCATAGTTTTGTCCGTCGAGTGTCAGCGACTGAACGAATTCAATCTCCGCGTCGACCACTAAGTCGTAGTCTTTTCCTGACTTTTGTTTGGCGTCTTTGGCTCCAAACCTGAGCCGTGCGATTCCAAGCCTTTCTTCTTCCCATTTCCTTTGTTCGGCATTTGGAGCCTTTTCGGTGTCGTCCACTTCGACGTATTGATTGTCTTCCCCTTCTTTAGGCATATGATATCTCTGAACCTTTTCCATATCCCGAGCCCTGTCGTGTTCTCGCGCTAAATGTAACACTTTTTTGCGATATTCGAGTCCTGCCTTTTCTTTGTCAGTGAGGGACACGTCATTGAATAGGTATTCCTCATCAACGATATCTCCCTCAAGAAGTGCCAATTTATCGTCTTTTCTCTTCTCTAAATACATTCTTCGCGATTCCACTCTAAGTTTGGGCACAATTTTCTTTCTGTCTTCGGCCTCGAGTTTGAGTCTTTTGGCCGCCTCTTCGTATGACTTCTTATCATTTTTTATGGCAATATTTCGGGTCTTATTCTTATCCTTTTGTTTAAGTCTTTGTGAAAATTCGTCCCTTTCTTTCAAATCACGAACTCTTTCCTCTTCTTCTGAATCCATCGACACATCGCTGTCATTGTCTTTATTGGAAACGTGTGTCAGTTTGGAACTACTCTTTTCTTCGACAATGTCATCATTTGTACGATAACTCGACGGTTCCTCCAATTCTTCAACAATTCTTTGTTTAATTTTACGCTTCTTTGATGTCTTTGTGGTTCTGAATTGAGTCCACAATCTATTAGAAAATTGTTGGAACTTCTGGTCGTCATCGGTTCCCAAAGCATTCTTCACTTTAGACTCGAATTCTTCGATGTCTACCGACTTATCAATTAAGTGGTTCACGAATTTGATGGTTGACTTATCGACGAAACCAATCAATTCATACAACGATTCCTTCACTAATGAGTCTCTGTTTATATCGACAGACATTTCAATGTCTATAAAATTGTCTTCAAATACGAAATTAATTTTAATTCAAACATTATTTTCAAAATGTGTCACAAATTACGGCATTTATTCATTTGTTTACAATATTTGAGCGCAATATTCAAATTGAGTGCAACGATAATCAAGTTTATATTAATGTATGATGATCTTGCTCCAATTCAAAACATATTAATTTCTTTATTTATAAATTTCTTTTCAATAAATACAAAAGTATTTCAAAAATTGACGTTAAGTTAACTAACAATTATTGGCAAAACAAAAGGAGAGGCAACAGAGGCCTCACCTCTGAGTCTATTATATATTATTCTAAAACATTGAAAATAACTATATATTCAAATATTTATCAAAAAGTTTAGTTGAAAATAGTATAAAATACTGATAAAAATGAATGAATTATTATATAAATTAAGTCATTTTGTGTTCAAATGTTTGTTTTATAATAGAATTTAATATCAAAGATAGTAAAGGATTAGTCAATTGGGACATCAATTGGGACAACAACTGAAAGTTCTTTCTTTGGAACTACTGTTGAGATCTAATTTGTTTTGGTTTTGTTGAGGGAAGGAATCGGCATAACTGTAGTCAAGACTTTCCCCGAAACTAAAACTCTGACACTTATTATCGTTAAGTCGAGTCATTTTATTGGCGATACACGAAAACACTTCAGAAATGCCGGTATGAGTGAGGGCTGACGTCTCGAAGTAGTCCGCGTTTATACTCATAGCATAGGCTTCGGCTTCATTAGTGGTGACCACTCTTTCCGATTCCAAATCCAGTTTATTACCAACAATACAGACAATGATTGAATTGTCGACATTTCGGAGCAGTTCTAACAAAAGATGTATAATTTGATGCATTTCTATATCTATAAAACTGGTGACAAACCTCTGACCCAAATTTTGAGAGCGAGGAATGTCTCATAACAAGTGATATCATAGACAACAAGAGCTGCCCTCGCATTCCGATAATAGAGAGGTGCCATAGCTCTAAACCTCTCCTGTCCTGCAGTGTCCCAAATCTCCAGAAGTAGAGTCGTGTCTCTGATTGTGATACTAAATGGGAAATATGACGAACCAATGGTTGGGGAAACACTTCGGCTGAACTTTTTCCCCGTATATCTCATTACAAGACTAGTCTTTCCGACGCCTAATAATAAAGGGTTAGACCATAAGAATGGGATAAAAAGTGGGACAAACCCTGTGGGCCTAAAATGACCACTTTCACATTCTTTGTCGACATCTCACAATCAAATGTGTATTAATCACAATCTCATTGATTATCACTCAACACATACACCAAATAATCAGTTAATTGTGTGATTGAGTGAGTCTTGTAATAAATGTAGTAAATGTAATAAATGTAATATGCTCATTTATTTGACAAATTCACTGCAGCAGCTGATAATCAAAATAAGTGAACGCAATGGCAATGAAACCCACAATCACTAGAAATCGCTACAATCAGTCTACAGTCAAACCCGAATATCCAAACCCAAACCGGATATCAATAATATTATTGAAAGGCAAAAACAGAGTAAAGTGTAAAGTAAGACCATTGAAGCTAAATATCAGAGGCTTTGAAGTTTTAGTCGACCTAGTTTATTCACCGCATCATTTATATTGGCCATGTATACCAATGTAAATGGTTTTTATTATAGACTGAAATGATTGTTATATCGGGATCTGTCTGTGATTGACTTAATCTCATTACTGAATATCAATGATTGCATTGATAATCAAATATGTGCTGATTATTGTCACATTGCCCTCCCTATTGTCCAATGCCCCCAGAAATTGAGTAGTGTTGAGATACCCCGAAATGCCCACATTTTATGAGATTTCCCTATTTTTATAAACTGCTATCAGAGAGATATTAACAAATTATTAGCAAAACTATAATTCATAGCATTATTCTAATAACTGTTTAAATGTTTGGTAAGGATTTTAAGTCAATTTCTGACCAATGGGTGGAATGAGGGGTAAAATTGTGAAAATGACATAATTTATGGATGACTTGACGTAACTCTCATTGTTTTCGATATATATTTGTTGCCGTTATTTGAGATAATATTGAAGTGATTTAATCCAACCATTGATCGACAAAATGATGAAATCAATGGCAAAGTCTGCGGTGAATGAAGAGAATTGTGACGAAGAGGTGATAAATTTGCGGTCATTGAAGCAAATGGATGGCAGTATAGACCAGATTGTGCTGACCTGTGGTCAGTGCGCTGTCTATAAGTTCAGCAATTCGTCCAACGAATGGGAGCGCAAAGAGATTGAGGGCTCGATGTTTGTGGTCCACAAACAGACTCTTCCCAACTATGCCTTCGTTGTCATCAATCGACTCAACACTACAAATATGTTTCAGTCAATTGACCACAACTTCGACATTAATATCAATATTCCGTATCTCTTGTATAAGAATTCAAAGAACGAAATCTTCTGTATTTGGTTTTACAACGAAAACGACTGCAAGAACTTCAGTGATCGTCTCCAACAGATCATCGCTAAGCTCTCTGAAAGTCATTTGATCCAAACTCAGTCCAATCCGACTGACATTCTTAGGAAACTGTTCACAATGGAGATCAACGCCGACGACAAGTCTACTCAAAGACCACAACTCAATGGACAGAACTCACGACCGCAGACAGTATCAGCACAGCCACAGAAATTGTCGCTTCAGGTCCACCAATTGTTTGAGTCTCATATGGGCGCACAGGCCATCTCTGCTATGCCCGCCATTCCCAGTGAGGCTCAGAACTTAGAAGACCCGCTCCTCAATGATGTGATAACTCCTGCGATGTTAACCAATCAGAGCAAACCTAAAGCCATTCCTAACGATTCACTGTCTGTCTTGTCTCACAGCCAGAGTCCCATTGCTTTCACTCAAACACAACAGCAGTCTATTGGAGTGACCCCCACTTCAGTCTACAATCAGACGTATTTGCCTCTTATGGGTAAAAAGGAGGGGCCGTCGGCTCTAACTATGGAACAGTTGAAGCAAACTTTGATTCATTTGCTTCAAACTGACGCCGATTTCTTGCATTCAATTCATAGCGCGTATGTGAATGCCATCAAAAAGTAATTTCAATGAATTTTCCTTCAATTCATTCATTTATTGCATTATTAATCCAAACACTGTTTCCAACACTCAATGTATTTAATCCTTATTTCATTGAAATATCAAAAATAATTTCATTACTAATCAATGTTTGTTAGTCTTTAAAATCTCTTATATTCACTCTTTTATTATTTATGTGATTAAATTAATAAATTTATTTGAGTCAAAGTCTTGTTTTGATCTAAACAAGGAAAGAGTGAAACGGAATCCCATTGTCTTAGCTTTTATTGGAACAAATTTTAGAAATAATTTTAAATACAATTTTTGGTAATATATGTAATAAAACTAAAAACTGCTAATTATTGGCAAAATGTCGACAAATCAATCATTTGTTCGTTAGTCACATATTAAGAGAATCAACAAAATATAATCAGAAATGTATTAAAAGCTAAGGAATGTTTCAATTGATTAGAGAAATAAGAATAACATTTATTATATATTTATATGTTTGATATAATCGTGTATTAATCGTCGATATTCAGCAAAAGAGTATATATTTGTTTCAACTATTATTAAGATTAAAGTATTGGCGAACACTTTGATTTGCAGTAAATTTAAAGAAAGCGCTGACCAAACGCTCGGGTATTCAAAATGAGGGATAAGTAGAATCAAATGTATTCATAAAAAAGTGGGTAAAAGAAGAACTATTGGAAACTAAATGAAAAGTAGAGATAAATGAGACGAATATTAGAAAAGAGGGGACACCAGAGCCTTAACCAGAGATGCTATAAGCCATGTAAATCATGTCTTCGGAGGTGCTTTCGGGGGACAGGTTGTGATTGGGTGCCAACATTGAAAAGCCAATGAAACTGAACAAACGCATCAACACATCTGTAATTGAAACAAATAATGAGAACTGAAGGGAATGTTGTCTCCAATCACTTACTTCTGTCAGTTCTGTTTTTGTCGAAATAGACGGTCACTCGCATGCATTGGAGCTCTTCCTCTGCGAACTCTAACAAACTAATGAACGCCTCTTTCGAGTTATCCAAAGATATTCCGTTTGGAATATGAATGAATAGGTTTTCCTTCCAAATAATGGCCTCCCAATCGACGTCATGTCCCTCTTGTAGTTGAATGTTAAGTGTAAGTCGAATCGCTTGTTGGCGGGACTGTTTGGTCAGTTCTCCAATAGAAGGGGGAGCTCTGTATTTGCCCAAAACGTTGCTCTCAATTAATGATATCGACGAAACACGATTTGCATCTATTATTGTACTTTGGGGGACATCAGGAGCACCACAGAGGCCCCGGACCCAAGTTAATACAGTAGTGACTCAACGGCCCCATACTATCAAATAATAATTACATTTTAATTAACAATTCAGTCAAATATTCCCAATTTGTCAAAAATATTAAGAAATGTACATTTTTATCGGTGACGTCATTTTCACTCAATTAAAAAAGTAGATAAAAACGAATCCTATTTTCAATTGCTTTCATCAATAATTAAAATTCGAGCAGAGATTGCGTGTCGGCTATCATTTGTTATGCAATATCGAGAAACCATTGCAATCATAAATTATTTACGATTACTTCAATTTTTATGAAATTCAAGGTTAACTATAATTACAGGAATGACCAAGGCCTTCACCAATTAATCATAGGTTAGGTTCTAAATGACTCCGCCCTTAGAAAAATAATATCGGAGAATACTAATGTGAATGAAAAGGTTCTAGGTCATAATAGGCTATGTTGTAACAAAATACTGTTATTGAAATCAATGGTAATGAACAAGAGTAGAATTTAAACTTAAAATTTTAAGCCAAAAGAAAAGAAGACAAACAAATATTTGAGGCAAAGCCAAAATGAGTGGATCCAGAGGACGATATAAAGAGTATGTTTGCGCAATAGAGGATGTCATATGAGTGCACATATTATTGGCTCCAAATTTCATGTCAAACAAAGATAGAGACCAAAATTGAAGGCCTTTTCAATGTTAACCTTTTTTTGGCTTCAATGCAAAAGAGATACCTTATAATCAGAAATGACTACTTCAGAGAAAATAAGATATCAAATCCAATCATTTTCATAAATAATTCAATTAATTAATCATTAAATCACATTAAAAGCACTTCAAAACAATTCACAATAGTTTTAGATAAATATAATCAAAAAATGCCAAAACAAACACTAATTCATTGAATATTGTGATATAAAAGACATGATTGGCTCAAATTAGATAAAAATTAGGTATATTTGAACTAAAAAACAATCGATTAATATATTGATAAGTTTAGCCCTTAATTGAAGGGTTGAAGAGCCGTCAGATTAGGGGTTCAGATAATTAGAGGCTCTTATGTGAGTGAAGACTATTTTCTTTCTAAATCGACATTTCTTTCGTTTTTCTCAAAATAATAAATGAATGATTGGTTTAAACATTTAAATGACTTATTCTCGACAAACACAATATCAGGGCTTTTATTATCATATTTTTAACTATTGATCCGAAAATCAATAAAACAGTTGAAACTATTTATAGATAGCTGTAAATAATAGGAGAAAAAATCTCTACAGAAATCTAATACTTGGTAAATTAATGTTACAATTCATATAAATGTGAAGGTGAATGTGTTGATGAGATGATTAAGTTTATATGACTACTTAGACATTAGGCGCATATAAAAAATGGTTGCAAAGGAAAGGTCTGAAAACAGGAATTTATACTTAATATAAGAAACGAATCGATATTGAAGTGCAATCATATTACGGAAAATGTAAGAAAGGCCACAATAAGTGCATTCAATATATGTAAGCTCTTTCATTACACAGTTCTTTGCATTTATAAATTAATTACTTATTTAATTAAAAATCAAATTAGAAATTAAGAGAAAAATATTTTAATCTAATTTATAGTAAAATAAGTGATTTGTTTGAATGACGTGAGGATGAGATCATTTGAAATGCAGTCAATGTCTCCAATTAATAGGCATTTAATTCAAGCAAAACACAAATCAAGTGTTGACTTAAAACAGAAATTAATGAAAAAATAAACAGAAATCAACTCAAACTATGGACTCAATTTCGATAAATATTTCATTGAAAAATAGTTTCACTAAATGAGGGGTGAATTGAGTGCATGATATTTGTCGCAATTTTTGCCCAACAAATGTTTGCATTGGTTTGAGTCCATTAGAAATAAGTCATTTGATAACCAGTTTGGCATCACTTTAAACAAGCAAATCAGTGGTTATTTTCCATTGATTTGCAATTATTGCGAAACTTCCAGAAAAGGCAAATGTTTTCATTCACATAACAATCGCTTTTTTGCGAAATATTGACATTTGAGGCAAAATATCAATCAAATCAATAGATATATCGTTATTACATTAATTGTAAATCAATTGGGTGTGAGAAAAGCCAAGAATCAAATGATTAAAAATAGATGGGATTTAAAGTAATCAAAACAAAGTATTTGTAAACAATTAGTCAACCATTTTGTGTCATTTAAATGCAATGCTTTAAAGAGTTTACAACAAAAACAAATTCAATCGCTATTTGAATCACAATTAAAATATTTGTAATTAAATCAAAGCATACCTGAGTTCTGAAGGATTACTACTCATAACTGATGGCATTGTATTGAAGAGTTGGTTAATTGCTTGACAATTGAGTTGATTTTTGTCAATATCTAAATTCATACCGCAGTCAAACTTAATGTTATTTTCTGTATAGTCTGTGAACTACTGAACCACTAGTGATGCGAACAGCGCTTCAAGTACTCGACTATATACTAAATGTGACGTCAGAGCACAGCCTCATATCGATCGCTTCGGAACTTTATTGTCAACTGTATTAGGAACTGCACTGTTGAGGGTACTGTTGAGGGTACTGTTGAGGGTACTATTATCTACAAATTAATAGATCATTTGAATCATTATTGAAAAGATATAGACTTTTATCATTACAACTGACGTACTCTTATTGTTGAGTATTATGTGACTCCACTTTCAATCAAATACTTAAAAGTCTACTCAAACTCACTCTAATCAAGATATGACAAAACACCAGAATATTCTCTTAAATCACCTTCCAAGTATCTTAATAGATTACTATTTATGCCAAACATAAATAAGCAAGTAGATAATTTATAAGCATTCTAAAGTAGTCATAAGGGCCCAGGTGACATTAAAAATTCATTTTAGTAACACATGCAAGTTTTAATCTTGGCCAGCTCAACTTTAACTGTTTAATTAATGATTTATTAATGTATATGCAGGTTAATTTTGCAACTTTAAAATAAACAAGTGTTTATTGCAGCTAAAAAATACCAAACTTGTAACAGTTACCAGTATCATAAAACTAGATCACAAGGAGTTCTAAATAACAACAATAATTGAAATTATTTCAATGATAAATCATTAGAAACAGAGATTTACTAAATTAATAATTGCATCATGCATCTTTTCTTTAATTGCACTAGATCCAGTTTAAGTCATTCAATTACTACTTTATTAATAATTAAAACTTTAAAACCTCTAATTATTTTTACCGCATATTTTAATTAATTTAGCCGATTCATGGACAATTCCAATAAACCCCCACATTATTTGTAATTTTCAAGATTCCTGCTTCAGGTTCCTTGAAGTGGAAATGAATTTATTAAATATTAGTACAACTAGTACAATTAAAGGTACAATAAGAGGGTGTTATTTATTTGAAATTATACTTTTAATCCAAATGTGAATTCCATTATAACTGATTAATGTTGTGATGCCATTTGTTTTGATATTAATTAATAATTTGAAATAACATTAATTCCGTCGAATACCTAAAGATTATTGCAATTCACTATTGATTTTCTATGAAATGTACCAGTTCGCATAAATTGCTCGCTTAATCTTAATTTAACCTTTAATCAGTGATGACATTAATTTATTTTATATAGTGTTTGAGTTATAATTTCATATCAATTAATTAGAATCATAAAAATTTTATTTCTCTAAACTATAAAAATTGTTGAATTGTCCGCATCTATGCTCTCATTGCAGAGTTGAACAACACATCAGTTGACAGAATTAACTGCAAATTATTTAATTCTTATTAAAGTGTTTGTAATGATTGTTAAGTTAATGACCAAATTGTGACCAAATTAGTAAAACTTTGTGCAAAATATTTGACTAATTCATCACTTTTTCTATTGGAGGCAATTATGCACAGGTATGACAATTATCACTATTTATGACCACAAAGTATTGACAAAAAGTGGCGTAACTTTCATTCGAATAGTCTCTCAGAACAATTGCACTCAAAGTAATCTAGGACTCATATAAAATGATCATGTCATATTTGGAAAACATGTTTTGCTTTATTATTAATTAATTTTGGAAAGATGTGGTGATTTTCAAAATAAAGCATATCTAGTACTTTGACTTTTCGAGTAAATCTGGTCATAAATTTTGAAATAAAGGAAATAGTATTTGTTGAACCTTGGCATTTTGTGTAACATATAGAAAGCGATAATCAATGATAACATGAGAATAAAGTTTTTGAGTTGAGTTAGTGGTCATAAAATTGGCTCAAAATGTGTTTGCATTTGGGTTTGAAAGAAACCTTTAGCTGCTTTGCAGTGAAGTATCTTTTAATGCGTTTAATAATTCATTGAATGCTTCACAAGATTTTTAACATCTGTTTCTCATCTATTGATCTATTCTTTGATATTTTAAACCAATTTTTCTTTAAATAAATTGAAATTAGATATTATTTTCATCCTTTTATTTACTTTGCTATTGAATTAAAGGTAGTCTTTGCGCAAATCCGTTCCTATCGATCAATATATTAAAGGTTTGTAAGGGTTTGTCATAAATTATATTCTCTAAAGAGCTCCGAATCGTTGAATAACAAAATCGGAAAAATGAGTTTTAACTGAAAAGTTGTGTAATTTTTTGCTAAAATCAATCGATGGAAGTGAGTAACCAAAAAGTGTTGACTTTCAAGGTATTAATTTTGGGCGACAGTAATGTTGGCAAGACTTGTATAGTTCACAGATTTTGTGACGAAAATTTCATCGATGGATATATTTCCACAATTGGTATAACTCTTATCCAATTTGCAACTCAAGTCATATAATTCACTTCATTTACCAGGAATTGATTTTAAACAAAAGTTAATCAAATTGGGAGAAATCCCAATAAAATTGCAAATTTGGTAAATAATGGAAAGGATTTAATGTCTTTTATATAATTAATCTTTTGATTCAATTATTTAAAAGGGATTCTGCGGGTCAGGAAAGGTTCAGAACATTGACTACTGCTTACTATAGAGGAGCGATGGTATGCCTTTCAAAGCTAATTATTTACAAAATAATTAATAACATATTGCAGGGGATTATCCTTATGTATGACGTGACTAACAACGACTCATTCAAACACATTCCCTATTGGTTTCAAAATATCGAAGAGGTATTCATTTGAGTCAAATTTATTGATTTAAACAAAATATAAAGAGTGGACAAACACTTATTCATAAAATACATATTGACATAGAATCCCCTTTTCCAATAAGGTAGTTTTAAATAGAAATAGACAAATATGTTATATGCATGTAGAGGGCTAATAATCATACATGTAGAATAAAGAATTGTGAAGTCCATGGGAACAAAATCGAGGAAAAAAGCAACATTTAACATGCGCAAACTTTCAATATTTAAATTATGATTAGTACCATTCAAATGAATCATAAAAATAAAAGCTAAGGAAAACATTAAATGTTTAAAATTAAAATTTGTAATCAGCTAAAATGACCAAACTTGTGATGAACTGACAGATTTACTAGTAAATGTGACTGGACATCTCAAGTTTATTAAGGAAACTGACCATACAATAAATGACACCAAGTTTTAAGGCCTAAAAATTATTGCTATGGAATAGAATATTCTGAAAGTATCTGTGGATATGAAACCTGATCTTCACTGTTAACCAAGTTATCAATTTAGAAATAGTGGGCATATCAACTGCCTATTCATAAAATGAGGGCAAATTAATTTGAATTTGAATAATAGAACGCATCGGCAGATGTGGTGAAGATATTAGTGGCCAATAAATGTGACGCACAAAATGCACGGGTCATCGACGAAGAGTCGGGACAGAAGTTGGGTCAACAGTATTCCGTCCCCTTCTTTGAATGCAGCTGTAAATCAAATACCAATATTCAGGAGATATTCGACGAAATGACTCAATTGATTCACAAACAATACGGACAAAGAGTACTATTGATTGTCAACTAATACCACAAGTAATTGATATTTGGTTTATAGGCGGAAAGATTTGATTATTTGGGACAGCATTTGGAGAACACCATTAATAGCAAAACTATTGAACGAAATGAGGAAAATTGGATTTCAAACCGATGTAATGGATGTCAAACCAATTAATCTTTATTTCAATTCAATAATAAATCAATTTTTCGATTATTAACTAATATTCCAAATAAAATGCCAAATATTTGAGATAACTTTGGATACTTTGGAGACTATCCTGGAGGCCAACCCAATTGCCGACCACCGATCACATGCAGATGGAGATGATATACCGACTGACAACCATTGCGTCCATTATTAATGACAACCCGGTATCCATCTCCCAGTCCCTGTTCTGCCGCCACTTTTGAGGCCACAACCATTAGATGACCCAAAAGCTAATCAATAGAATTAAGTCATTCATTCAAATGTCACCGAAGTGTTACCTTTTCATCATTGTCTTCGACAGCAGACAAACCGGTTATTGGCTTACGAGGAATAACCAGAAAATGTGTCGGAGCTATCAATGAGTCAAATATGAAATGTATCTCAAATCAAATAAAAATCAATTGATTTACCCGTCGGCGAGACATCATTGAACGCAACGCACTGTCAGTCAAAGACATTGTAATCAGTTTATTGAAAATAATCCCATTTTATGTCAAATTTAGATAATAATTGTAATATTAAATTACGTCAAAAATTCAAACCAAAATCATTTTTTTTAAATTTGAATCAACGAATTGTGTAGATGTGTACAAACCTGGTCATCCTGGTAAATGAATTTAGCAGGAATTTCTCCCCTTAATATTTTGCCGAAGATGGTGTCCTCCTGAGGAGTGGCGGTCTGAGCGGCAATCACTTCGTCAGCCATTGAAGTGCTTTTGTTGTGCTTTTTAGTCAATAAACAGCTGTTTGTGAATAAAAGTCGTGTTTTGAGTGCTCTTTGGGTATGTCTTCTCTCATGTCTTGTGACACCACTCAAGAAGGTATTCAACACTTTTTTGGTTACGATTTGTTTAAATAAAGCCATTTATCTTAAGATAATATACGGATTGTTTATAATCCAAGTCTTATGGCATTGAAAATTGATTTCAGATTTGATAGCCTTTGAGAGACGTCTGACGGAAGTTATCGGTTGTCTTCGGCCACAGACAAGGAAGTGGCGGATCCTCCTTCTGGTGTCGTCTGTCTGTACACTAATCGGTGGCTTCCAGTGGGTATTGGATCCGAACACATCTCAGGTGTCGTTCGTTCACTCCCTCTTCAATCACCTGTTCTTCACATTCAGTTGTATTATATTATCGGTTCTCTTCATGATTGGGATCCACCGAAAAGTGGTTACGCCTCAGGTCGTGGTCTCCCGAGTGAGACAGGTTTTGTCGGATTTCAATATGTCTTGTGATGAGAGCGGAAGACTTATACTTAAGCCCAGACCTACCACTTCATGAGCTTTAATGACTGCCTTATTTCGTGAATATTTAGTCCAAAAGTGACCTCTTTTTACCCCCGACTTAATATGACTTAATATGACTTAATATGCCTTAAAATTCAACTCAAAGACGATTCGCAAATGATTTACAAATAAATTAGTTTTAATTTTTATTAATTAATAATTAAATTCAATAAATAGTTATTTCTTTAATAATTGAATAAAACTAGTGATGAGTTTTTACTATGAATTGATACATATTTTGATATAATCTGTAAAATTAGGCACAAGAAGTCTTGAACCAAATGATGACATAATTATGAATGAAATCCAAACCGAAATCAAACCTTTTGAACAGTATTTTGTATTACATCGAGTCATAAATATTTAGTCATAACTATTACTTAGAAGTCTTCAACGATTTATAATTTAATAAATGATTTAAATTTTATTTAATTTTCAGCCAATTTTCCCTCAAAAACAATGATTTAATCGATAACTTCAATGAATTTGTTGTATAATGAGAAGAGACCTCACTTTTAGAAAATAATGAATACATTTCCTAAAGTTGTGAGAAAATTGTGCTGAAGTTCAACAGTAATCTCAATGGACTTAATCCTAACAACAATTATATAAAAACTAAATATCTTGTCATACGTTTGGAGTAAATAAGATTTTGTGTGAAAATGGAAATAAGGATCACTTCTTAATTGATTAAATAAATTAAAATATAGAAAATGTTAACGAATATCAATCAAAAGTTAATTAATGGGAATATTTTGCGAACTTTAAGGAATCAATTCTATCACAAATTGAGTTCAAATCTTCTTAAGAACAGTGGCCAAACCCTTCTTGACTAAAACAGGAGGAATGGTTACACTTTGCAGCTTCACATCTGTGGGAATGTATGGTATTGTGAACGCAAACGCGTACTTCGTGTCCATTAATAGAGTGGTATTCGGACCTATCGTCCAATTATAACGATTAGTATTATAGGGAAAGACAGGAAATGGAGTCATACCCTCATTCTTTCGTTGTTCAGCCAAATGTTTTTGGACTTGTTTTATGAAATTACTGGAAATGCGTTCCTCATCGCCGGCGGTATACAGATTCAGTATTTTGATTATTTGTGAAGAACTAAACGAAAGACAATTACTTTTAATAAATTGTTACCAAAAGATATATGGATTGAGTAATACCTGAGTTTATTACACATTTCAACAATTGTTTGGATGTGTTCTTCAGATTTGCGGGTCTGAAGTAGTTTTGTGGCCTGGATTATGGGCTCTAACTTTTCCACGCATTCATTCCATTTTGGGATCTGCTGTTCGCGACACCATTGCTCTAAAGACGATAAATTGAATCGGATTTGCATCGCTTTATTCCAATGACATAAGTCTTTCCTCAGCAACAGATTGTTCAGAGAAGACGAACAGATGAAGTAAAACAACTAAAATACAAATTTCATAATATTTAGTTAAAAATCATATATATTTCAATCAATTCAATACTTGTTTGAAAATTTGATGAATTATATCCCCTTCAATGACGTGAAGCAAAAGGATTCGGTTGAGATATGACAGCTTAAAAGAAAATGAGAGAATTAAATTGGAGTAAAGACAAAGATTATATTTATACCTCTTTGATCAGTGCTTCAATGGGTTTCTCAGTGGGAGAGGGCGATAAATTGGAGTCGGCGTCGGTTACACTTCCAGACCTGTTGTAAAACATTGAAATTATTGAATGACTGCTTAGAATAACAAACCTCTGGATAGAAGAGGAGTACATTCCCGAAGAGGCTAATCCTTCGTATTCGAGAATTGCGGGAACTATCAAACTTTGGATCCTTTCCTCACATAGTTTTATTACACCTGTTTTAAGAGATTATTAATTCCAAGTAATATGCGATTAGAGGAAAGTTACCTTGGTGAATCCAAATAGCGATATCACTTAGGATTTGTCTGTATTCGCTCAGGTCAAAATTTTTGAGCGACTCCTCAAACTGACCAAAAATGTCTTCACCTAAAAATAGAATTAAATTTATATAAAATAAACATTTAATTCAATAAATTATAAATTACCGGAAAATTGTTTCAAACACGTAATCAATTTGCAAGTGTTTGAGAGCCACAGAATAAATGTCTCCACGTTTTGACTCTTCTTTATTGATCTTTTGATTGACATAATAGTATTGTTGAGAAATGACCGGACCTTTTGGGATATTATGAGAAATTGAAACAAATGTAAGTCGAGGGAAAGGGAGGGCTTACCATAACGTCGTCGTTATTATAATCGGTGTAACGAATGCACATAAATATAATATACGCCGGAATATGCGGCTGAAACTTGAGGGCAACCGTTGGCTCGAGGTCTAGAAGGAAATTATTTAAATATGCAGATTATTACACTTTTTTTACCATTAATTAAGATCTTGAAAAGAAGTGATTCATTTTGTTGTTTGTATTCAAACATTCCGATATAATCCATGTTTTGTGACTCCTGTAAGTTATGGCTCTCCATATCCTCATCGCCTCCTTTTAAACATATTATAATTGAGACAAAATAATAGATTGAGTGCCGAATGTCGACACAATTCATACCATTTTCGAGTATTTTATGTCTCAATAAATCCATTTTCATTTGTTTGTTTTCATTGACTAACTTATCACACCTTTCCTTCAAAAGAGTATTTTCTTGTCTGAATCGAGTGATCATATCTTCGTTTCCATTCCCAACATTGGAATCGTTATTAAAGCCGATGAGTTGTTGCTGTCTATTGTTATCGTTTTTCAATGAACTCATTTCATTACTGAAAAAACATTGATTTCATTAAAGTATTGAAAAGAATTAGAGATTTAATACTTTTTCTGATTGAGAGTGTCTTTTGTCTCTTCGAGTTCTGTCTCGAGTTGTTTTATGATTGCTTTGAAGGCAGAAATCACATCATTTTCGGCACTACTTTAAAATAAAACAAATTAATTATATGAATGAAAGAGTATTGAGTTGTGTTTCAAACCTGGAATCACTCATATTTGACTCCTGGGAGAGAACTATTGTCTTGAGATTAGTTCTTTCTTCGCGATACCGTTCCAATTCTATCTGCATTTGAGCGCATTGATGAGCCAGAAGTGATGCCCCCCTATCGTTGTCAAAGTTGTCTGAAGAAGAGGCAATCAATTCTCTCATTTCTTGGTTCTCTTGTTTGCATTTCGCACATTCCTGTTCTAATTCACTGCACCTCATCATAAGGGATACCATCGATATATCTATCAATTAAAAGTAGATTTTGAATGATATGTAGTATTTTATAACCATGATTAATTTTAGAAATATTTTGTTGATTCAAGAATTATATGTTTATAGTTTAAATGTTTTGAAACTCAAAGAATTGTCATTAGTTTACAATAATTGAATGACAGAAGTGTTGAGATGAGACGCTTTTGTCGATTTGAAAAACACTTTGTTTTTGCAGAAAACTAATCCACAAATTGTTAATAAGTTTGAAGTCTAATGTATTTCATCTTTAAACTAATATTATTGCTATTTTATCACAACTAAATTTCTAGATTGTAGTTAGATATTTATACTTGTCAATATTTTTGAAATAAACATCTAGGTTTCTTAATTATACTAAAAGCTCTAGCTTATTACTTTGAACAATTAATTGTTTTAAGGGAAAACTCTTTCTCTCAATCGTACGAAGAATGAATGCAAATAATTAGAATTCCTCATCAGTTAAATAGGATGTGACTCATAATTGGATAAATTTACAGCAACTTAAATGTATGATTCATAATCAGAGGTACCAAAGGTCCTTGGTCTGGGAGGGCGCTCAACAATTTTTCTAGGGGAAGTCTAGGGGGCCAAAAAGACCCCATTTTGTACGTAAATGCAAAGTATATGTTTCTTGGTTAATTTAGATTAAATCCAATTAAATTAGCAAAAAGGCGGTCATTTTGATCGCCGCGCGGCAAAAAAATAACCGGTTTTTGGCGCCCATTTTGCCAATATATTGGCTAAGACTAGGAGTGATTAATGACTAATTTTTAAGTCTAGATGGTTTTGATCTAAACCTATCGGATATCCACATTCATAATGTGTTTAGGAAACGACTCACTACTAATGATATCGCCTATAATATAGTCTTAACTCAATAACACTGATCACAAATAAATTGAAGCATAAATTATGTTTAAAAAAAATTTAACTTGCTTATAAAATTAAATGAGATAGTCTGACATGATTAATAATTGAACCTAGTTTGTATATATAGTAAACGAATCAAATACCTGGACTTTTGACGTCTTCATCTTCCCCTCTGCCCCCACTCTGATACTTCTCTTCGAGAGCCATATATTTTCGGAGTAACTGTTGTCGAGAAGACCTCTCATTTTCAATAGTCTCTGTTAAGCCCTTCTTTTCTTTTTCAAATTTAGTGATCAATTGTTTTTCCTTTTGGAGAACCGCTTCTGCTAATAGTTTTGGATCATATTCTTCGCGAATCTTCGCATTGTTTGTTAGCATTTCGTTTATTTTCTTTTTGTGTTTCTCAACATCTTTTGAAAGCTTTTCGTTTACTTTCTTTGATTCACTCATTTCTTGATGTAATGACTGGAAATCCACTTCTTTTTGTTTCAAATCGTTTTTCAAATTCTTTATTTCAATCTCTAGTTTTGAGAATTGGTTTTTGTATTCCGAGATTTCGTTTTCATTTTGTAATAAAGTCTTCCTTTCGTTTGTGAATTCATTGATTCTCTGTTGCAATTCAATTATCTTCAATTCAAGACCTTTGTTAAGATTAGTCACGTGTTCCACACTTCGAGCTTCGATTCGGAGTTTCTTCAGTTCACGTCTTGCGAGGAATCGACGGACCAAAGACTGAACGATAATAATGTGCCGCAGTTTTCGTTGATATGCCTTACGAGCGATATATCCCCTCCAATATCGTTGTATAGTAATTGCGGCCAAATTTTGCTTCACTTTCATGAATTTCCTGCGAGCAATAAGTCCGCGTCCATATCGTTGTATACCAATGGCTGACTTCTTCAGTTTCAGATACTTCTGCTGTGTATTCCAAGACCGCCATTTTGTTTGAATAATAGTGGCGGCTCTCGTGTTCTTCAGATGAGTGAATAGACGTTTGGCGAGTAATGCCCGTCCATAACATTGCAGTCTAATCACTGTTAGTCTAATCTTAAGATAGCGGCGCCTCACAAGCCATCCACGTATCATACGTTGAAGAAGAACAGCACATTCTCTTAACTTTTGGCTACGAATGCGCTCAAGAAGTGCCACCTGACCCGACCGGAAGAATATTTTGGTTTTTCCAAATTGAAACAACTGTTGCTGTTGTGGCTGTTGTTTGTCTTCAGTCAATTGGAACTGAGAGAACACTTTCTCTTCTATTGGACAAAGATTTAAACCTTAATAATCATTATTTTCAATCAAATTCAAACAAACCGTAAACTATTTTAACGATATCTTCACAAAGAGTTCGTATTTCATTGGAAGTGCTGGAACCAGCTCTCACCAACTTTCGAGGCGCGGCTTTTGGCACCGAACCTTTCATTACAAAAAAAATCCAAGAAATTAGACTAAAATTAAATTATAACAAAACTAGAAATTACCCGATTTTGCCGATACTTTGGGAAATTTGCGGTGAGTACCTATTCGAAGCACTCGATATCTGTTGGCAAAGTCGGCATAACTCCATCGCGAAGGAAACCCATTGGAACTGATTCTAATGGTTTCCAATACACCACAAGCCCTGAGTTGTTGAACAGCTCTGACATTATTGAACTCGAAGGCGGCCTTATTGTCATTGGGTTTAATACATCGGACGTAATGCGGTTCCGTTGCATTCAATGTACGCATTAAAGCACACAATGAGTCTCTAAATTGCGATCCGACCGTTGCTTTCGCCTGTTTTTGCTGTTTGTTTGACTGTTGTTGCTGTGAAACATAGTTTAAGACATGACTTAAAGAATAAGAGTTGAGACAATACCGGAGTTATTTTAACTTTTCCGCCTGACTTCTGAGAAACTTCACCGGAGAAGTCGTCACTAAATAGGACGTCGACAACAGTAGAGCGCTTCAACAAATCGATTTGTTCGTCCCAAATGGTGTCCCTATTCTTCTCCAAAAAGCCTAAAATGAATTTAAAGTGAAATAACTTTACAATAAGTGTTGACACAAACCCTCGACATTATAGATGACAGAATCGGCAAAATGTTGAATAATGAATGTGTTTCGCGAACCAAACTTTGGTTTTTGAAATACTTCACCGATTGTCAGTTGAGAGTAGAGTTTTGCGCCCCACGTCTCGTCTGTGCCTATCATATGCATCAAGAGTTAAACCAAATAATTGATTACAAGAAGAGTCAAACCTTTAGGCATTTTGCACTCTTCGTCCAAAAGACATAATATTCCAATAGGTTTGGCTTCAATTATATCAATCACCGGTTGATTATCTGTAAATGTAATGAACTGCCAATCAATTCCTTCCCGAACATACTCTTCCTGTTCCAACTGAAGATATTTCATACATTTAATTAGACTTAGAATCGAAACAATTAAATAGATTATACTTTGAAGACGTGTTGATTGAACTGTTGTTGTAGTACTTCATTGGCATAATTGATGCAAAACTGTTCAAAACTATTGACTTCGAAGTGTTCAAAACCATAGATATCCAGAACACCAATAAACTGATAGTTTTGTGAGGTATTACTCGGACCTATCAATAAATAAATACTGAATAAATGAAGCAGGGTGGATCATCTCAATACCCAGTGCTTTGTTTATAAGACAAACAATCCATGAAAACATCTTTTCATAAACAAACTTCAAGAGGGCATCCCTTCCATATTGAGCTGACTCTGCACTAAGAGTTTTGGTAATGATTTCCCGCATTCCGCTCTTAAAGACTCGATGAGTGAGCCATTGATTTGTGGCGTTTTCATCCAAACCTAAAAGTTGACAAAATGTCTTCAAATGATGTGCCGACTCCTGTGAAATACAGCACTTTTCTTCATCGACATCAACAAAGTCGACATTCCCCCCATGAAGTATGGCTGCGACCACACAATAAATCATATTTTGCTGTTTTTCAGTGATTCCGAGGCATTGAATCGCTTCAATAAATTTATTCATATCGTCATAAGGGGTCGGCTCTATTGATCCCAAATATGAGAAATCAGTGCTCGGATCCAGTCTTTGGAAATAATTAAATGAAAACTTAATTTTCAGAGAAATAGATTTTACTTGAGATGAGTTAATCTGTTTTGTTGGGCAAAAGTACACATTTGATAGAATATATGGAAATTTCGTTCGCCTTCACTCTGACGCGAAACCCGAGACTTTTCTAACAGATATGTTCGCATATTTCCACCCGTTATGGCTCGGGTCTGACCATCGAATAGAATTTGAATATATTTTCCTTTAATATAATACAAAATTAGATACAAACAAGAAATGTATCACAAAATATACCAAATCGGGAAGAATTGTCATTTCTGGTGGTCTTAGCATTTCCTATGGCCTCCATAATGGGATTACTGGCCAATACTCTGTTCTCAATGTTGGAAGAATCTGTTCCAGCAATTGATGCAAAATATCTCATCGCAAACTTAGCCGACACAGTCTTTCCTGGAAATTGTATCAAATTTAGCCCAAATATTTGGTAAAAAATTGATGAAATACCGGCTCCACTCTCTCCACTGACTATAATTGATTGGTTGAAGTTATCCCTTTCCAACTATAATTGCGATCAGAGTTTTCATTATTTCATTCAAAAACTATTGAGTCAAACCTTAGAGTAGGCGTCTTCGGAAACGGCATAAATATGAGGGTCCAGTTGTGCCGCGCCCTGAGATTTATGGTATGTCTGAATCGTTTCTTCGCCATAGATTTCAAGATCACAGAATGGATTAATGGCCACCAAAACAATACCGCACCAAGTGTATATTGCAGACTGCTCCAGGAACCTGACCCTCAAATTGTAGAGCACTGGTAGACCACAAATACATATTAAAAGGGGGAAATTATAAGGAAAAGGATGTCTGACCGGCCGGTTCGTGCAAATATGATAAACTGGTCAAATCGTTTGCACCAATCAATATATCGGGATTGCGAAGGGGTGGCAGAAGAGAGGGCTCCTTCACCTCTACACTGATTTCCTTCAAATGTAATAAACATGAGTTTGAAGTGAATTATATAACAAAAGTATGAATCACTTGTTGTTCCTCGTCGTCCACAATAAGACATTTCCCGTTAGGACTGTAATTGACTTTAATGATAGCGCACTGCCAGACCTCTGACGAGTGTTTGATCCATATTCTCGACCCCTAAATATACTATCAATAAATTCAATCAATTAATTGTTTAAACAAACCTTTGTATACAATTCCGGATAAATTGCAGACATTTTGATTCAATTAGTTATTAAATCAATTACTTCACAAACAAATCAATTAATTATTAAATAAAATATTTGATTGAAATTAAAATCCATTTTTGTTTTGTATAAAATAGTGTCAAATGTTTGAATGAATTAATTTTGGCGATAAATACTTCAATACTTTAAAAGGAAATAACTTTTTTCAATAAATAGTTTTACTTTTTAAAGGAAAGATAAAAATGAGTGATAAATGAGATCACATCTAATATTTAAAAGCATTTATATCAAGAGCACAATATTTCTCTTCTCATCACTAATTTTTTAATTCATTAATAAATTAAAGCAATAAATAACTGAAGACTAAGTTTGAAATAAATTAAAAAAAGATAGAAATTAAATATAAATAAATTTTAACAGATTTTGAGTGAAAACACATTAATTATATATTTATTATATAAATGAGTCATTTGTCGCATAAAAACACATTTTATTCAACTAATGAATCGGTTTTTACTTTAATTACACGTTTAGTGTTATGTCTATTAATTGATGTTTTGATTAATGGTTTGTCGATTGCACTCAATATGTGTTTTGATTAAAAGGATTTAAACCCCAAATAGTAAACAATGAAATCTATGAATGCAATCACTTCTCAGTCCTCTCCAAACAGATGGCAATACACTCGAGTGAGTCATCGGTGCTCTCAAACACTCCTCGTTATTATATGATTCTGGTTATATCCACTTGATTAATAATTCCTTTAGTGCCTGCCATCCAATCAAAATCACGAGGGAAAATTTCTTATAAAAACTTTAAGCATCTTAATAAATTTATTTGAAGCTTACTTTGATCATAATATGTGCAAGCACAAAATAATGACCGCAGTAATGAAGTTTATTGTGATAAAATTGATAATGCTTAATTTAAGAATTAATTAGTGGTTAGAAATGACATAAACGTGAGATAACAGATTGTGAGCGACAATTGATAACTGAGTGTTCCTATAGTTGACTCATCCGTGAACTTTCCTGGAATCAGCAAAAATAGTCAAATCTTTTTACTGCTTCCAAATCCTGTTTTGAAGGGTTTGTTATCGCAATCGAAGGAACTATTGTTACCATAATTTGTTAGATATGTGACACTTAGCTCTTAATTACATCAATTTGTAAATCTTTCAGTTTATAAATCAAATAGCGGTCACTCTCTCACACCTATCAGCAAATATTTGTGTGTATTTCAAGTTTATACCTGATCAAACTTATGAAACGGAGATATAGATCAAGGTTATTGTCAATTAATTTGTTGAGATTATATCCAAACATTGCTATGAATTATGAATCACTTAATCGAGTGGGAGAGTAATTTGAAGTTAGTTATTTGGCATTACCTTGGCATAATTTAATTGTTCTTAGTCATTTTTTTCGCCGTGTGACACATACCAAATAGACTTGTTTTTAGTTGACTTTAAGAAATTACCCTTTTCTTAATGAATTGATATTAAAATATCCTCGTTCCAAGAAATTGGGTAATGATTACATGATAAATTTTCACCATTTTCTCCTTTTTTTGGATTCGACGGTTTATCGATCTCCCGTATAAAACATAATTCCGTATCCACTTTAAGCGAAATTAGGACTGGTCAATTTTATCCATTACTACAACAGTTACTCTAGATTTTGAATACTCTTCCAAAGAATATGTTCGTTGGTCTCTAATTTTAAATTTTAGGCATAAATATAGTCATTCTACTACTTAATTAATGCATAATTTTGTTATAGATATTATGATATTTAGCAAGGGCATTTATTAGTTTGTAAAGGAGCTCTTTATTCTGAAAAGACACTTTCCCTTGTAACCCAAATTATGCTGGCTCTTCCATAGAAAAATTTCCCAATGTCCGCCACGGCCAATATTTGGCTAACTTTTATTCTATATTTAATTGTTAAAACTTAGCAAAATATTGGCCGTGGCGGACATTGGGAAATTTTTCAATGGAAGAGCAAGCATAATTTGGGTAACAAGGGAAAGTGTCTTTTCAGAATAAAGGTCTCCTTTGGACCGATTTACGTTTGGGACGAGTGTATTATTGAAAAAAAGTTATTAGCATGACCATTTAATCCTCATTATATTTTAGCCAAAATATTTTTCTGTGTTTAAAATCAGGGGTGACCATTTAACTTAATGGTCATTGGGGGGGGGGAGGTTATTTTTAATTACTTTTAAATAAAATACATTCTATATAAGTGACAAATTTGTCATGCACCAACGGTTCTCTTATTCAGAGGTCTAACTTTATTTTACTTTTGTGATAACATTTTTGAAAATAAATTAATTACAGTTTTATAAAACAATTTCATTTTGCAT
>JAQIWF010000042.1:0-36764 GCA_034694965.1 Ceratozetes gracilis
TCTCAATGAAATCAAAGAAATGAACTCAACATTTGTTTCACAGATTTTACTCCAATTCAAACATTTGTCAAAAAATAATTACTTTTTTCATAATTTTGAAGAGAAATTGGAATATATTTCTAGAATAGAATCAAAGTTTGTGAAGTCATTGACTGAAACCGAAAACCATTGAAAATATGTTTAAACGACACGTAATTCTCATTATCTCTCACTTTATGTCTCTTTTCATTAAATTCCACACAATTGACTCAAATTTCATTTATTTTCTCAATATTACATTAAACCATTTTTCGATTATAAAAAGTCACTGAAAGATGATTTGCTTATTCAGAAGTGAGTGATCATGGTGAATGGCCAAAAGGAAATCTGATTTATTCACTATAAATGACATGAAATAGATTTCAAATGTTTTCAACACTTGTTTTGACAAAAAAACAAACTTTTATTGCTTTTTCTATTCGAGAGTTCATTTAACACTCTTATTATTAAATAAAATAATTTGAACTCAATATTCGACTTTTTCTTAACTCAAATAATATTTTTGAATCCATTGTCACAAAGAAATTAATTAATAGAAAGAATTGATGTGAGAAACGACTGAAAGCTAATTATCTTAAACTCTTTGAACACAAAAACCAATAAAAGTATAGAAAGAGCGCTCAAATAATTCAGACTTTGATTCAATTAATCCTCAAATTGTCTCCAAATTTGTCTCTAAATCTTTTCCCGTACTCGCGCTCATAAACCTGTAACAGTGGTCGTAATTATTCCATATGTGAGAACTCATTGTATTTCTTTGAAGTTCAAAACAAGGATTCAAAGACTCAGTTCTTTAATTACATAATTATTTTCGCTTCCATCAATTTGAGCTCACAATTCGGTATTCATTCCCCCATACTCTCCATTTCTTAGCATTGAAAAACTATTAAGTCAATGGAAGCGATCTGTTAGACGAACTCTATGAGACAATCCATAGAAGTGTTCAAACAATGTAAGACATATGGAGTTCTTTAGTTGTCTTAACCGTTAGAAACAAAGTATTTTCTTATTTATTCCCATTTTCTCATTTTTATAAAACAGATTTTGAAATAAAATGTTTTACTTTGAGTTCAAAGAGTTCTTATTCTTAAAAATCGGTTTAAATAGAAAACAGTTTTTCAAATAAAAGAATGGTTTAATAGAACGAGCGTTCGATTGATTCTCTCATTCAGTAGTGAGCGCTCCAATGCTTCGAATCCTTCTCTTCGCGCTCTTCGCGCAAAAAACGCTCCAATGTCAGTGTGAGCGCACGACAACGCAACCACTCATTATCTCCTCGTTCTGTGCCGAAGACTTCGCCTGGAAAGTCTTCGTTCGCTCAGAAAAGTCTTCTCAAGAGTTCCGCGACTCTTCCAACACCACTCATCACAGGTATGACGTCAGAGTGGTCAGAGTGTATAAGGACTCGCGCAACACGTCTCTCTTGAGTGAAGGCTTTCTCTACACTCCCGAGGATTGTCAGATCTCGCTCTCGAAGACGCGCTTTGTGGTGGTCTTCGGCCAATACGACAAAAGCGACGGAAAGCCAGTGGTCAGCGAATGCACGTTCCACAAGGTCATTGACGACCTCAATGTGGGCGAGAGACTCTTCCTTTTGGGCGCTTACAGAAGACTCGACTGTTTGGACGCGCGTTATGTGAGAGAGCCGTCCAATGGAAGTCCAGGTTCTCCTGGAAGAACAGCTTCGCTCGGCTTCAGAGGACCTCCTTTCATTCCTGGTCTTCCTGGTGTCGGAGGGTTGGGTGGAAAGGGAGGTCTTGGGGGAGTGGGCGTCAATGGTGTGATTGGAGGTCACGGGGGAGCTGGAGGGAATGGGGGAGTTGCCCTGGGCTCTGGTATTGGTGGCAATGGGGGAGAGGGGGGAGTTGGAGGGGTCGGCAGTTTGAGACTTAAGCGCGAGTCAGAAGTGACGACAGAAATGGGAGAATTGAAGAAGAAGCAGCTGAAGAGATGGCCACTAAGACCTCACAAGAGCGCGGGAATGTCCGCAGACTTCAACCTGTGCTCAATTCCCTCGTTTCAGGATTTGCCGCAATGCACGAGCGATGACTGGGATTTGGAGACCGAAAGACCGAAACGACGACCAGAAGAGAGCCGAAGAAGACCTCAAGAGAGTCGACGCCCGAAACCAGAGTCCGATTGGCCAGAATGGGCTCCTCTGCCAGAAGAACCCATGAAATGGAGACCTCAAGAGCCCCAAAGACGTCCCGAGCGTCCGATGGAGCGTCCAGTGGAGCGACCGATGGAACGACCAATCGATAGACCGATCAATAGACCAATCGATAGACCCATTGAGAGACCCATTGAGAGACCCATTGAGAGACCCATTGAGAGACCCATTGAGAGACCGGAGAAGAAGAGGAGAGCGATGAGTTGTTCGTGCGCGCGATTGCGTGAGTTGGAGGAGTCGTGTTCCTCGCTCTTCGAAGAGAAGTTTAAATCGTTTTTCAAATAAACAGCTGTCAGCGCGTATTTAAGGCTCAGTTCTCTCTCTTGCTCGCTCACTCACCATGTTGCTCTCACTCTTCCTCGCTCTGCCGCTCTTGGCTCTGGGCAAGGAGTGCGAGCTCTGCTCTCAGCCAACAATCGACGTTTGCTCGCAGGACTTCGCTGTGAGAGCGCGCATCACTTCGTCCAATGGTCAGTTGTTGGAGGACCAAGACAATGTCCAGTACTCGCGCTTCCAGGTCCACGTGGAGACCGCGTTCAAGCAAATCACCAAAAGTGAGGAAAAGGAGCTCTTCCTCTACTCTCAGTGTGTGAATGTGTCACGTGATGAGGAGTGGCTTCTCTTCGGAGATTACGACCAAACAATGTCTTTGCCTATTGTCTCCATCTGTTCCAAACTCTGGTCCAAAGTGTCTGAAGAGGAGAAAACTCTTCTCTCGAAGGAATGTCCTTCACTTGGTTTGGCCGAAATGGAAGAGTCTGGAGAGAAGAAGAAGAATAGAAATGTTTTTAACGGAAAACCAAAGAAACCGAAGAAAAGACCCGAAAGACCGCAAAACCCGCGCTATGGAGGACCGCCTAAACCTCCAGCCAATGACTATAAACCCCCTTGGACTGAATCCGAACCCGAATGGCCTCAAAAGCCACAACCTCAGCCTCAGAGACCTTGGGCTGAGAGCGAGTGGCCCACGTGGAGTCAACCTCAAAAGCCTCAACAACCTCAAAGACCTTGGGCCGAACCAGAGGACGATTGGGGCCAAAGACCGAAACCCGAGAGACCCGCGAGACCTCCCTGGGCTGAGAGCGAGCCCGAGTGGCCTCAATGGACACAAAAGCCGAGACCCGAACCCGAGAGTGAAGTGGACTGGTCGGAACCTGAGACAGAGGCCGAGTCGTGGACCGAACCCGAGAATGAATGGCCCGCGTGGTCTCAAGAGAAGCCGAGTCGACCTTGGGCCGAAGCTGAAGGTCAATGGCAACAATGGGGACAAAACCCGAAACCGGTTCAACCAGCGCGTCCAGGCCGTCCTTGGGCTGAGCCCGAAGCCGAGTTCTCTGATTGGCCAGAGAGACCGAGTCGTCCTTGGGCTGAACCTTGGAATGGGGGAAATCAATGGGGGAAACCCTATTATCACGCGAAGAGAAGACCTTAAGCTCTGAATAAAAATTTGAATTTTATTGAACTCATTGTTAACTCGCTCTTAGAGTAAATCTGACTTTTATTTAACTCTTAGTTAGAGTTTCCGCCACTGAGCGCTCTCTCTCTCCGTCACTCTCTTCTCGCTCGCTCACAATGCAGGCCACGTCACTCTCGCTCTGTCTCTTCTCGCTGTCTCTCGCGTGCAACTGTCCGCCGAAGACCACCACTCAGAGCACGTGGTCGGCTCTCACCAATCTGGCCAACTATGACGCGCAGTTGATTCGAGACTATTGTCGCGCCGACTTCTGCGTCGAGGCCTCTGTTAAGAGCGAGAAGTCAGTGGACTCTTCCTATTGGTTCCGCTCTTTGCGTTACTTTCGATATAAACCGTCGTCTTTGGAGGCCATGGAAAGCGGACAACTCTTCACTCCCGAAGGCGATTGTGGCCAAGAGTTCAAGACTTCTGGCATTTATTACATTTGTGGCCAAACAGAAGACTCGAAGGCCATTGTCACCAATTGTCACTTCGCGAAGAAGTTTGAGTCTCTGTCGTTGTCTGAGAGGATCTTCTTTATCGGTGGTTACAAGAAAGTGAACTGCAGAGAGGAAGAGACGACAGCGACGACAGTGTCGTCCCTAAAGGTGACGCGTAGAGCGGAAGCCAAAAGACCACAACTGTTGCCAATGAGTCCCTCTCGTGATGACGACTATTATTACTATTACTTCGAATCGCAATAAATCATTCTCTCTCTCGCTCTCAACAATGCTGTTCCTCTTATTCCTGCCTTTAGTTGACGCGTGCTTTTGTCCCGACGTTTGTTCGCAGGACTTCTGCGCACTCATTCTGGTCAGATCCACGAGCAACGGCTCGGCCACTGTTCACGTGACTCGTCAGTTGAGAGGAGCGCTGACGTCATCCACTCTTCTCACGCCCTGTTTCGCTCTCAAGAAGTTCCAGTCAGTCGTGGTCTGCGGTCACGTGACTCCCGACGGCCGTCCAGTGGCCAACTGCCAACCCTCGAGCCTCACGTGCTCCGAGTTCCCGATCGCGCCTTCTTCGCCCGTCTCTTCGCTCGCGCCAGAGGAGAACACGTGTCTCCGCGTGCCTCTGGACGCGCGTGCTTTGAGTGAATTGTTGGAGAGCGGAGGACGTCATTTGCTCTTCTGTCCACGTGAATTGCTTTGCGTGGAATCCGACCAATCGGAGTGTCCGAAGAGAATCGCCCCTCTCGTGCCACCCTGGCAATTGCCACCCCTCAAACCCAACAATGGACTCTCCGTTGACGTCAATTGTGAGAACAGCGCTCACGTGACTCTCGCCGACGGCTCTCTTCTCGAGTCGTCTCCCGCGCTGAGGACAGTGCAGACGGTGGACGGCACGCGCGTAGAGATGCCCCGAAGTGGTGGCGCCCGCATTCTATTAGTGGATCAGACGGAAGCGCTTTTGGCCAACGACTGGACTCACGTGACACGACTGAGAGACGGCACGACAGTTGTCGTCTCACACGACAAGAGTGTCGTCATCACAACGAGTGACGACACGCGCCTCAACTTCTCGGCCAAAGGACTGGAAGTGAGTCTCGAGGACAGGACTGTAGTCACGTGTTCTGAGTATGGAATGATTGTGTCGCTCGCGGGGAACAAAACTTTTATTCCAAGCGATTCCAAAGGAAAAGGTATTCAAAGCGCGCGCCTCAACTCTAATCCAATCAAATCTCTCAGAACTCGTGACAGACGGCGCGCGGATTTCCGTCTCCGAAGGCCTCAGCGCGCAGATAGTGGTCAGAAGCGGGAGTCGGGTCTTCATTTCACCCGCAGAGACTGTGGTCGAGTCGCGCGGCGGCGGACACGTGAGAGTGGAGCCCGAGGGCGCGCTCACAGTGTCGGGACCTTCTGGCGCGAGACTCGTCTTCTCGGACGACGTGAGAGTGAGGACAGCGGACGGAACGCGCGTTACTCTCACTCAAGACGACAGTTGGCTATTCGAGAGCGGCGTCGCTGTTGTCGTCGTCTTTCCCAATTGGAACGCTCTGGTGGTGACGCGCGAGGAGTGGCTCTCTCTGCTGGAGGACGGCGCTGTCGTCTCGAGTTCAGGCGAGGCTGAGTTGGCACAGGACGCGGAGGGCGTGCCCTGTCTCGCCTCATGCGAACGAACGTGACTTTTTGGCATTTTTGGCAAAGAATTGAATTTCATTTGGACTTTGAGTTCAATAAAAGTCTTTATTTGAAGGAAAGGCGACTACCACTGCGCTCAGTGGCGGATCCACCAAAAGCTGACTTCCGCTCTGTCCACTCGCCCGTCTCGCACTCAGGAACGGGTTGACCAGACTCTTGGAGAGCTCGTGAGAGACCTCTTCCTCTTTGGTCTCTCTTTTGGACTCATTTTCGAGAAATTCGACGAATTTTTTGCTCAAAGAATCTGAGAGAGAGTGAGATCACGTGACTGGAAGAGCACTCACCCTCTTCTTCGCCTCTTTTGCGACCAAAGATCCGAAGAATTCCCGATTTTCTCATCTCTTCCTCATTGAAGTCCAGAATTCGGGCCAATAGGCGCTGGACATCGGCTTTGCGGTCCTCTTTGGCGGAGAAGAAGCCGACGAGAAGACCTTTGATCACCTGTTTGTCCACTTTGGCCTCTTGGAGCTGTTCCAGTGCTTGGAGTTGTTGCGCGAGCAGAGCACAGGTCTTCTCTTTGTCTTTGACTGAGAAAGAGAGTCAGAGAAGAGCCAAAGAGAGCGCGACGAGTGGTCAGTGCAGGCAAAGAGTCGTTACATTGGGCACTGACGTCTCTATTGTTGACCAGTACCTGATGTAATACTCAGTGCCGACGCCGACGTCTTGGACGACAGTGAGGACGTCAGTCGGATCTCACGTGATACCCTGAGCCACGCCCAGAGT
This sequence comes from Ceratozetes gracilis, assembly GCA_034694965.1. Classification (NCBI taxonomy): domain Eukaryota; kingdom Metazoa; phylum Arthropoda; class Arachnida; order Sarcoptiformes; family Ceratozetidae; genus Ceratozetes; species Ceratozetes gracilis. The sequence goes on from JAQIWF010000042.1 coordinate 6,527, forward strand.
TACCAGATGAGATTGGACCACGCCCTCCACAAAGAGCTCTCCTCACCCTCCGACTTGAGTTGAGCGAGACGACTGTCCTTCTGGTCCAGAGACTCGGAGAGGCGCGAGGCCGCCCCCAACGCCTCCTCAGTGTCCTGAATGCGCGCCTCCTGTTCCCTGAGTCTCGAGAGGGTCTCTTGAGTTCTCGAGCGCTCGCTTTCCAACTGTCGCTCGAGCTTTGACTCCAAGAGAACCAGTTTTCGCTCGTTTTCTGAGTTTTACCACATTTTCACCAAAAGAAGACAATCAAAGAACTCACCTCGCTGGATCTGCTCGATCACCAATTGCAGATTAGCCACAGACGCAGAGTAGGTCTGAAGTCTGTCCTCCAGAGTCGAGACCTCATTCCTCGCGACGTCTCTCTCCGTTTGAAGAGTTCTTTGAGTGGTAAGTGAGAGAAGAGGAGGAATAAGAGCTGAGACTCACCTCAACTGACTCTCGCTTTGTCTCAATCGAGACAACTCTTCCTCCAACTGAAGACATCTCTTCTGGAGTTTGTCTTCTCTATGGTTGGCTTCGAGCAGTTCTCTGGTGTAGTCGTCTTCCACTTGAAGTAAGTGTTGTCTGAGTCGCTCTGTCGTGTTGTCGTCCCTCTCCTGACCGTCGCCCGGCTGCCTCTGACGCTGACTCTGTGCCAACTGTCGCTCCAACTGAGAAACAATGAACACCTGTGCGCTCAACTCATACTCACCTCAAGTCTGGCTGCGTCTGCCTGTAATTGGAGTCAAAGTGAGTGCAAAGTCCACGAGACAACCAATACCTGAGTGGCCAGAGCGCGGAAGTGGTCCCTATCGGCTCTCAGCAAATCCAACTCAAAGAGAAAAAGGCGTTAAAACTCTCTCATTGGTCCACAGCTCCCCCTTTGGTCCCCCTCAAGGCTCCCCCAGAGCCCAACCCCAAGAGTAAACAATCGCCTCGTCACGTGCGTGACTGGCAATAATGGTTGGGTGTGGCACCGGAACTCACCTGGGAGTGACCTTGCTCGCCCTCCATCTCTGTCTTCGGGTCTTGGGATCCGTTGTCTCGCGAGTGGAGAACTGAACTGAACTCAAGTCTGAAGACTGTCTCGAGATTTGTCTCAAAACACAACACTTGCTTAGAGAGCCCTCTCGTGAGACGACAGACACGACAGAGACGTCACTCCCGAGAGAGCGAGCATTAGTTTGAGAGAATTAGAGGACAGGTGTCTCGTGTTGTGTCCATCAATGGCTTTAATTCTTTGAAATATTTGAACGAAATTCCAATTCTTTAAGAGAATTGAATTCAATATTTTGATATTAAAGTCACGTGATTGGGGCTATTCCTCTGAGTTGGAGGACAGAGACCTGTGTAGGACACACCTGGTGTGGAGACCTATTAGTGACTGAATGGAGTTTAAGACAATCTTGACATTGAATTGAGTGAAAACTCTTTGAATGCTTTCTCTTATTGTTTTTCTTTAATAAAACTCATAATTAATACGAAATTAATAATCAATTATTGAAATCATTGAATGAATTAAAACTCTATTATTATAACGAATTCGTTGGAAGAGTTGAATGAAAGCCTTTATTACAGATCTCGTGTATTGGTTTGAATTAAAACAGTTTTGATTTAATGGGAACTCAAGAGCTTAAGACTTGATATTAGTTGAGTTCATTTCAATTAAGTCAATAGGAATGACTTCTTTTCAAATATTCGACACAAATATAAAACACTCTTCAATAGTGAATGCCTTTAATGCCATTATTTCCATAACTTGTGTTTTAATCATTCATTGAGACACTAATTTTGATGGAAGTCTGCAAACTCTGGTCTTAAAGACAATCAGTTCTCTATTGGACTCAAAGACGAGAAATGAATTCCAAATAAATGCAATTCTTTGAGAACTTTTGGAGAAAAGAGATTTTGATTTTGATGACTGCCTTTCCTGCAAACCAGAAGAGGATTCACTGCTGTTTGGACTCAAAGACTCAATTCATCACTAAATGAGTCCAAATCAATGCAATTCTCTTTTGGAGAAACTTTCGATTCAACACTTTTGAGTCCTTTACAGACAATAATCCACAGATTATGACAACAAAAGGGACCGAATGTGAGTGAGTCGGCAGAGGGCGTAACAGACCTTTGTTTACACAATGAGTGAATGCAAGCAATGGTTCCACGGACTCATTCAACGACGACAAGCAGAGCAAAGACTCCTCTCAGCCAAAGCCAACTCATTCCTCGTGAGAGAGTCGCGCGCCTCCGGTGGACAGAAGGCGTTTGTCCTCTCCTTCTTCGGCCAATTGTCGGGAGTGAATCACTTCCGCGTTCAACACATTTGCGGTCATTTCTATATCGGGAGTAAAGTCTTCTCTTCTTTGGAACAATTGATTCACTTCTACGCCAACAATGATCTGCTCAGAGGTGAGCGTCTCGTGCATCGGGTGCCGCCTCCAGAGCCCACTCACGACGTGTATGGAAGTGTCCGTCGATTAGTGGCTATTCTTCCGTATTCTCGAATGCCAGAAACGGACGAATTGTCGTTCAGAAGAGGAGATCTCTTCTCTCTTCACAACGACCTTCAGAATGGATGGTAAGGTCACTCACTCTCACTCTCTCGCTCTCAAAGCTCATTCACAGGCTTTGGGTGACGAATGCTCGCACTCAAGAGTCGGGTCTCGTCTTCCAAGAACTCTTGGCTCCAGTGGACGACGCGCATGAGATCTACCCTTGGTTCCACTCGCGCATCTCCAAAGAGGAAGCGGTGGAGTTGTTGGCGAGGGCTGGGCCTGGATCCTTCCTCGTGCGTCCTTCTGACAACTCCCCCGGCAACTTCTCGCTCTTCTTCCACGTGGAGAACTCAGTGCAGAGATTCCGCATCGAGAGGACCAACAATAGGTGAGTGACGTCATCTCAACAATGGTCTAACGCTCTCTCAGGTATCTGATGGGCGGACGAGTCTTCTCTTCGCTCAATGACGTCATTCAAAGATATTCTTGCGAACAAATCGTCGAAGGATTCAAACTCCAGACTCCAGTCACGAGAGAACAGGAGGAAGAGACTGACCACAAGCTCTACCAGACACTCAAAGAGTCGAGAGAGTCGCGAGAGAAGCGCTTCCTGTCCGCCACTCTCCACAAGAAGTCGAAGAAGTCGAAGAAGTGGAAATCCCTGTTCTTCGTGCTCAACTCACGCGACGCCCATCTCTACTACTACGAGAAGGAGGGGCGCTCGCGACCCAAAGCTGTCGTCGATTTGAGTTATTCTTACGTCTATTCCATTCACGACTCGCTCTTCGACCGCTCGCACTGCTTCCAAGTGGTGGAACGCGCCCTCCCCTGGTCAGTAGTCTCGCGTTGTCATAGAAACTGACTCTCTTTGCAGTCTCGCCACAGTCTACTACCTGAGCGCGCCCGACGCAGACACTCAGCGCCAATGGCTTCAGAGTCTGCTCGCTCTCTGTCGACCGCAACACTCTCTCATCCGATGCGCGAGTCCTTCGGCTGAAGACTCGGTCGAGAAGAAAGAGTTCCGACAAATGCGTTGTCTTTTCGTCACTCTTTTGGAGGGTTCGGGACTTCCGGTCAAATTCTGCTCCAATCCCTACATTGAGATCCAGTTCTCGGGAGGAGTGAAAGTGGGCAGATCTCAAGTCAAGTGTCCACCTGATCCCATTTGGGAGGAGGACTTCGTCTTTGAGGACATTCCTCTCGACGTCACCGCTTTCTCTCTCGTCCTCTTCAACAAAGGGAAGCGACAAAAGGTGAGTGACCTCTCATTCAACGGTCATTGACCTCTCATTCAAAGGACACTGAGATCGCCGAGACTCAGCTCGAACTCAACAAATTGCCGCCAAATGAGGAGTTCGAGGACTGGCTTCACCTCAACGGCGTCTGTCCGCCAATCAGAGACTCGTGGGGTTCGGTGAGAGCGCGCATTCGCTTCCAATCGGAACTCATTCTGGCCTTCGACGAGTATCACGCCCTCAAAGAGCTTTTGGACGACTTGGACGTCATCGCCGCGTGCGAACACTTCTGTTGTGCGGACAGACAACCTCTCGCTCAGGCCGTTCTGAAGATCGCGCGTTTCGCGAGTCGCGAACTCCAACTCATCCGCGCTCTCATTGAACGGGAAGTGAAGAGCGAGACTCAGGTGAGTGACCTCTGAGTGAAAAGAGTTGACCTCTGGTGACCTCAGGTTCAAACACTCTTCAGAGCCAATTCTCTCACCACTTCACTCATCGATCAGTATTTGCGCGGAATTTGTCTCCCATTCCTGAGGAGAGCCCTTCTCGACCCAATCCATCGGGTGTTGGAGTCAAAGACGTCGTGTGAGTTGAATCCCTCGCGACTCGACTCTCCCTCCGAGGCCTGTCATAATGCAGAGCATCTTTTGGACGTCTTAGACGTCTTCGCAGAGAATCTCTTCAAAAGCGTCGCCGACGTTCCCAAACAGCTCGCCTTCATTTGCGCCTGTCTTCAGAGGGCAGTCAGACACAAGTGGCCAAATGACCCGCTCGTGAGGACTCGGGTCGTGTCGGGGTAAGAGCTCTTCACTGATTGTCCTTTGATTTGATCCTTTGTTCCGAAGATTCGTTTTTCTTCGACTCATTTGTCCGGCAATTCTTAATCCGAAACAATTCTCTCTAATCAACGGTTAGTTTGCATTCAAATCCTTTCTCTCACTCTCATTGGTCAACAGATATCCCGGGAGAGACGGCGTCGCGGACTCTCATTCTTGTGGCCAAAAGTCTTCAGAATTTGGCGAATCTCGTGGAGTTCGGCACAAAAGTGAGTTCCAATGCTCTGCTCTCTCGCTCTAACTCTCTCTTCAGACAATCTTCATCTCTGAGGAGCGCTTCGAACCGCCTCCGCCTCCTAACTCTAAGCGGGTACTCTTTCTCTACCCAAACCCCCCAACACCCCTCTAACTCTCTCGCCCTCAGGAGCCCTGGATGGAGATCGTGAATCCCTTTATTCTCAAGAATAAGTCCAAAGTCATCAAATTCCTGGACGACATGGCTCAAGCCTCGGATCCACAGAAACCTCCGCCCGTGCAGTGGTCAGCCTCACACACGTGGGAAGAACCCACGCGGGAGTTGGCGCTCATTCACTCCATCTGCGAACTGCACGCTCAAGAGATCCAGGAGATGTCTGTGCAGAGGGTGAGTTATTGGCTAAGAGTGACGTCACTAATGCCTTGTCTTAGCCCGCATTGAGAAGACTGCATCACGTGATCGAGTTGTTGAGCGAAAGGAAAAGAGTTTTAATGAATTAATTAATAAATATTTCGTCTCTCGAGCTCTGCGCTCAACATCGACCGAATCGTCTCGTAAGAACAGACCAGTTGTTCCGTTTCCGTTCGGTACAGTCTCGAGAGCATCGCTTGGAAACAATCGAGTTCTGGAACGCGGAAGAGTTCCCACTGAGAGAAAGGTCATTAGCCTTTGAATGGAGAGTTCACTGACCTTGAGTTTGTGGTCCAATTCTGGCGGAGCTTTTGAGTAGATATAAAGCCAATGAGGAATCTCTTCTGTGAGATAAGGATTGGCCGGAACTATACAATGGGCCGCTGAGTACTGTTGAGGCTGAGGAGGCACTGGCAGGTCCACCCTTTCCGATGCACTGCTCGGCGAGTGCTGTCCATATTGGGGCGCACAGGGATGTTCGAGTTGAGTGGTGCCCGTGATGTGACTGAGGGGGAGAGTTAGGGGGAGCTATTAGGGGGAGTTTTACTCACTTGACGTAATAGACTCCGTGTGATTGGCTGTTAATCCTCTCCCAACCAGAGGGCAAAGAGTCGGCGCTCTCCAGAGGATGACTCCAATGCGTGGTTTTGGTATTGTGGTCAACGAAGTACTTCCTTCCTCTCAACGTATAGTCAACTGTCCAGCCGGGAGGGAGGGGCGGGTCGAGAGACTGTTGTGAGCCTTGGAGCGAGCTCTGAGAGGTGAATGACCTCTGAGTGGGACAAAAGTGCGTTAAGTTCATCATTGAGCGAATGGTCTGATGCGATGACGTCACGACGCGTCCAGAGGCCAGAGTCGGCTGAGAGATCCACACTTTGTTGCGCGCAATTTGCACCGCATTGTTGTGCGCCAAAGACGAGAAGAGCGAGGAAGAGGAGGAGGAGGGCGTGGAGGCGATGGAGGGCGCGGGACAAGTCTTCTGCGGCGCGTATTTGCGAGGAGTGAAGCCGAGCTGAGCGCGCAAACACTTCTGGGCCAAAGTCTTGGGTTCAGAGGGAATGACGTCACTGTCGATGCCTGAGGGAGAGAGTGACCTTGAGAGAGTGACCTTGGCCAGTGAACACTTGCCGAGAGCCTGAGAGCCGGAGACAGTCTTCGCGCGGTTACAAGTGGTCCAAACGTTTATTACTATTATTAGAGATTAGAAAAGGAATTAAAGAAAACCAATTACTCGGGATTTCCGGCGGATTCTCAGTCTTTTTGTATTTCCCGTGAATTCCGTCCACTTTTTTCGGCTCCTTTTTTCTTAACATTTATTAACTAATAATAACTAATATTAACTAATAATAACATTCTTGGAATTCCTGACTTTTAAATTCAAACAAAAGTCATTTGTCAGACATTTGAGTACTTTTAATGATAACAAAGAGAAAGCGATTGAATGAAGAAAAGGCCCAAAACGCGGACGTAAACAAAGAGTCGCCCAAAGAAGACGTCATCACTGCGGAGACGACAAGTCCTGCGGTCTGTCGCCCACTCCCTGCGCGAGAAGAGGTCACTCAAGAGTCACATGTCTTGTACTCACGCGACGCCGAATGGCCTCAAGAATGCCAACAATGTTGCGGTAAGTGCCGGGAGTCACGTGTTTGCGCAGCAGTTTGTCAAATGACACGTGACTCATGAGAATCGAAAACATTTTGCGCCCGAAGAAGCGCGTGTGAGGCGAAGGATCTTGAACGAATCTGGCCGCCGCCGGCAACACGTGTTCCCCGAGATCCCTTGGACCGAGAAGAAACTTAATGGCGCCCATCCTCTCGACCACCAGCGCGAGGAACTGAGCCGCAGTTCTGCGCACCGAAGCGTTTCTATGACTGAGAGATCGCGTGAGTCAAGAGATTCAAACACAACAATACTTTGCGCCGCCGTTGATGAGAGCGAGCGCTGTCCTCGTGTTCGGCATTTCCTCCAAACAGTTGGTGAGCGCTCTCTCGATGTCTTCTCTCATGAAAACCACGTTTTCCGCGCTTTTGGCCAAAAGTGAAGAAACCATTGAATCCATTTCCGGCTCCACCTGAGTCTTGAGATGCGCGAAGAGTTCGCCTAAAGTGAAGATGGCTGAGCGCGACATCACTGACCGCAAGTTCTTCACCTCTACCATTCATCGCGAGACAATCTTCTGCTGATCCCTCGCCAGAGTGTGTGCGTGGAAAGTGGCCAATCGGGTGACTGCGAGCATTCCCTCTACTTTTGTCGTCCTAAACAAGAGAATAAGAGAAGAGAGCGAGAGAGACAAACCAGGCGTCATCCTGAAGAGCCATAAGCGCGGCCTTCATCGCCTCCTGGGGGTTCTCAAAGGGGCCCTCCGTCTTCGCAACGTTCACCAGAATCTCGCGGATATTGGCGTTGACCGGAATGGCGGGCGTCGTCTTAATGTAGATCTGTTGCGGCGCTCGAGAGGGACGTCTTCGGGGCGACTGAGAGCATGACTGTCGTCCCAATGGTTGCGCCACTCTTTTGCGGCGACTCTTAGTCTCGACTTTTGGTTTCTCTTCCGAAGTCTCTGAACTCAAAGTCTCGTCTTTTTGAGTCCAAACGTCGAGAGTCTGAACGCCAATCAGTGGTTCCGTCACTGAAGAGGAGCGTCTGTGATGCAGTGGCGTCGCCTCTTGAACACTGAGCGCTGGTGGCTCGCTCGAGACCACTTTGTCCTTGTCAAGGTCATCCGCCACTGGCAGCGGCGTCCCCAAATAGGGCGAGGGATCACTGGGAGAGAGAGTGACGTCAGAGAGAGAGAGCGAGAGAGAACTCACTTGACTTCAGGCAAAGAAAGCGATCTCTCGAGCGGTGCTTCCACTTCGGGATCAGCGAAGCGCACGTGGTCGGCAGTGGAGGGGGCAGAAGACGAGTGGGGGGGAGACACGTCTTGGGAGAGCGTGAGGTCAGGCTGAGAGCGCGAGTGAGGCCCTGTAGTCATGGAGACGGGTGTGTCAGTCACGTTCGTCGCGCTCTGATTGCCAGAAGTGAACAAACCTTTGAACTCATTCTCGAGATCACAAATCAATTGCTTCCGGAATCGCGAGAAGTATTGCCGCCAATCCTCGAGATCTAAGAGAGAGAGTGAGACAAGAAGAGCGAGAGTTCACTCACTTTCCTCTGAAGAGTCTCTTCTCATCACGAGAGGTCTCTCGGGATCCGCTGTTTGGCCCGAAGACAGCAAGTGGTCAATATTGGTCTCAGCCATACTCTTGCGTCGTCCCATCTCTTCGATGACCGCTTCCTCCGAGTCCACAGTCAAGAGATTGGGATAATGATGAGAACTCTTTCTCCGATCATAAGGAATACTGGCCAAAGGAATTCCCGACATTTGGCCATTGGATCTCTTGGGCGGAGTTCCCGAGTTGGAGGAAGGGGTGGCCATCATCACCCACTCCAGATCGGCGTCATTACCCGAAGAGAACCAACCGGAGAAGTTCTGTGGATTCAAAACATATCTAATGGTTCCATCAGAGCCACAGCGAGGAAGAGCTCTTCGCGCGAGTCTGGCCTGAAGAGCGGCCACAAGTCCATCGAGTTGACACGCGCTCTCTATGGCCTCCACGGCCGACAATAAGGGCGAGAGTCGGTGCGGACCCAAAGCCTGAGCGAGTGCTGCCAAACACTCGAGAGCCGAGAGACGAACCATTCTTCGGTTGTCGGTCAGCATTGGACTCACGGAGAAACAGAGTTTCGCCAAATTCAGTTCAGAGCGCGGGAATGTCAACACAGCGGCCGTCACGCGATTTATGATCTCTTCGCGCACTTTGGGGTTCTTCGAGGGTTTCTGAGTGAGCAGCAGATCCAGGAGTTCTTGAGGCGGATAAGAGTACATGAGGTGATGGATCACTTTGACGACTGAGTCGCGCACAACAGTTCTTCCGTCGCCTGAAATACGCTTTCATTGAAAGAAATTAAACGTAAATTCATTCATAAAATACCCAAACGTTTGGCCAAAACGGCGACTATTGTTGAGAGGAATGACGTCATCTCTCTCTTCATCCTCTCGACCAAAGCCTCGATGATATCGAGCGCCGCGAGAGTTACTTTGAAAGAGTTTTGTTCCAAAAGTTGGCCTCCAATGAGATCCGCGAGAAATGAGTCCATTGTTGGCAGTAATTCCTCCAGTTTGGTGGTTGGACTCTCTCTCACGATTGTTAGCACGGCTTCGATGGCCAATAGACGCTCTTCGGGAGATCCGCTCATCGCTGATTGGATGAGTCCGGAGGGGAAGAGACCGAACCTCACGAGCGGAGAATAGTCATAAGAGTCGTTTCTCTTCGGGCGCTCGAGCAGAGTCTGGTGGTCAGAGTCGGCACTCGGGTTGCGCGAGAGAACTGACTCGTAGAGCTGTTTGGCCTCCGATTCCGTGCTCTCGAGATATTGACGGAACACGTGATTCCCGACCACTGAGTGGAGTCTCTGGAGCGCGAGGAAGACCGGATAGAAGAGGTCATTATCTGCTCTCACGAGAAGTCGGGCCAAAGAGTCGACCAAAAGGAAGAGATCCTCGCGAGCGAACTCTTCGCCGAAGAGCAGAGGAAGCGCGATCACCACTTCCCTCTGCACGCTCTCTTCTTCCACTCCGAACTGAATGAGAGCGCGAAGACTCTTCTCCAGACTCTCCGAGTGTCTCATCTCCACGTGAATCAGACGAAGAGCCGCTCGTCTGACGTCAGTGCTCTCGTGACCCAAGAGACTGACCACAAGAGGCAGAAGAGGAGAGATGGGGAGATCGGGCGTCGAGGCCGTGATGTCCACGAGCAGCCAAAGCGCCTCTTGCAGCACAAGAGGTCTCTTCTCTCGCCCAACAATGTCATTGAGAGCGACCAAGAGCGGCTCCTGACACACGAGAGGTACGTGATTGGAAGAGCGCTTGAGAGTGCGACGCAGAGTCTTGAGCGTGTCTGCTCGCTCCGACCACTGGTCAAGCTGTGCGGTAAGAGTGGCCAACTCGTGCTGAGCGAGAGAGAGCGTCGACACAAAGAGATCCCTCGAGCTCTCCATTGCTTGTGAGAGAGTGAGAGTGCGAGACACAAACTCCAAGCCATTGTCATGGAAACCAAGAGAAGAGACCACAACACACGACTCACGCACAGACAATCAGTTAAAACCTTTTAACGCACAGAAGACAACAATAATTATTAAAACCTTTTATTCAATAAAAACTCATTTAATTCGTAAACTCTTTGAACAATAAAAACAATTAATAGAAAACATTTGAATGACTTTTGAATTAAAGATAAAAACATTAGAATTAAAACATTTATCACAGATTTAATCAAACTTTTGATGATTTAATCGAATTTCAATACTTTTCGGGAATCGCTTTTCGAGATCTTCTTAAATAATCGGGAACTTATGCCATAGTTTTCAAAACGGATTGTTTGTAATCGTTTGCATGAATTGAGAATTGATTTGATTGCCTCGGAGTCGGAACCACTCATTTCTAATCTCTCTTCAGATCTAATCTTCAAAATCTTTAATTTCTTGAGTTTTGAAATACTTTTAAATTGAATTTGAGTTAAGAGTAGATGGAAACTGATTTCCAAATGATTCAAATTGGGAACAATAGTATCGATTGCTTCAAAGAACTCATTGTTTGGGATAAAGCCATAAAAAACCAGATGAGACAGTTTGGGACACAATTCATCGATATCGAGATCCTTCTTATCGAGGGTACATAACGACAATTGACTCAAATTCTTAAAATTCTTGAAAGATATGAAGAGATTATCGATTGACAAGTTTTTTATCGAAATATAGAGTCTTTTCAATTGTTTGCATTCTATTGCAATCGGTTCCAAACATTTGGACAAAAGATCTGAAGACTCGTCTCGAAAACGTATTATAATAATTGACAATAATTTAAGAGCTTTAAAATGAGTTAATTTCTTGAAAACTGACTTCTCGTCCAACAGATCCTTCGAACTAAATATAAATCCAATTTCAAAATTGACTAATTTTGGGCCAAAATATTCGCAAAGCAATTGAAATGATTCCCAATTGCCATCTCTATCGCTGTAGACGTAAATATTATTAAGTGCTGGGATTTTATTTGAGATCTCCAGAAGATTTGTCTTCATTTGATCCGTAGATACACTGAACTTAACGTATGTTTTATGACATGTTATAGGTTTTCCCTTTTCATTGCACTGAACTATAAATCCAATGGTTGACAACTTTTGGCCAAATTTGTGATAAATTGAGCCAAGCTCTTTGCGATAATAGAGCGAGAATTGATTCACTTTTAATAGAATACAACTATCGATAATTGTTGGCATCACTTCCTCATCATTTATGACAATGTCTTTATATCCAATCGTTATGCCATTAATATTCTGAGCCTTTTTTAAGACAATCGCCAGTCTTTTGCAGTCGACTCTGAGAGAAGTGGCATTTGAATCGATTTTTATTCCCCATTTCTCGTCGATAATAATGTGATACTGTTTAGTGAAGACAGTCCTCTGGAACTGCTTCGACACATATTCGAGTTTGAGTTTGTCTTCAATCGGCAAATACTGTAACAACTCTTCACTCAAATCATCGCAAACTCTCACATCATATGAACGCCTCTTCTGACTATCACTTCTTAATACTCTTTTACTGTTATTTTCAGTCATTTTTTTAGATTTTATTACAATTTATTGAATGAAAATACAATCAAAACAAACATTAAATCAAAAGACAAAACTCGTAATAAATCAAAGACTGTCTGTTCACTCAAATAAAACACTCCTTTGAATGACTTCAGTCAACTCAAGACAACAGACATTCAAAACTGACTAAAAGTGTGTCTCAGAAAGTGTCTCAAAGATGTCTCAAAGCTTTGTTTACTTCTCAAAGTCTTGACTCAGAGTTTATCTCAAAGTTTGTTGACATTTGTTATTGCATTGAATGAGTCATTGAATGCCTTTTAAGGCTTTATTGCGTTTTAATCCCAAAAGCCTTCAATATTTCACTCAAAGCTCTCAACCAATGAATCACTTCTTATCTCAAACCAATCACTCTCTCGCTCTCAACACTCATATAACACTCTTTTGTCAAACAATTATATCACTCGAGTCTAACAATCGACAAAATGGGCATTTCGTGCGGCGCCACTCTCATCAAGTATCTCCTCTTCCTCTTCAACCTCTTATGGCTCGTGTTGGGCGGTGTTGTCATCTGGTTGGGGGTCACTATCGCCAACTGGAGCGGTAATTTCGAGACCATTATCGACGCCAATATGAAGGGCGGGGCCATCACTATTCTGGTCACCGGAGTTGTCATCTTTCTGATCGCATTCCTCGGCTGTTGCGGTGCCATTAAAGAGAACTCTTGTATGCTCTCAACGGTAAGTCTCTTCTCCACGACAACGACTAACCCATTATCTACAGTACGGCGGAGTTATTCTCATTTTGGTGGTCGTGCAGTGCGTCGGAGTTTACTTCGCTTTCAAATACCGAACGAATGTAAGTAACAAAAGACTCAAATTCCAGACAATAACCACTGTTTAGGTCGAAGACAATATCAACGATGGAATCAAGAAGGAGTTCGAACGATTCAAAGCCAATAAGCAGGTGAATCAGGCCGTGCAGGAGATCCAGAGTGCCTTCAAGTGTTGTGGAGTCAAAGACAAGACCAGTTATCCCGACCAAAGACATATTCCCAACTCGTGCTGCGGAGAGACCAGTTATGGTGATGACTATAGCAAGACTTGTGACGCAAATAATGTCAAGTATACCGACGGCTGCGCCTCAATAGTGAAGGACTGGTTGACCAAATCGTTGGGAGGGTTGGCAGGAGTGGGCATTGGACTCATTCTCATTCAACTCCTTATTATTCTGAGTGCCTGTTGTCTGTCCAGAGAAGTGAGAAACTGAAGACCTAATTGTTGCCAATAATCACACCATTTGTTGCCTTTTATTAATCAAAGCTTTCATTCCTTTATTTAAATGTTTTTTCAATAAATTATTTTCAAATCAATTGATATCTAATCTGAAGATAAGAAAAACTCTTTCGACTCAAACAAAGTCCACAAAAGCATCCGATTTGTGACTTTTGATCCGATAATTGCCTTCAATTGGCTTTTATTGGAGAAAAAACCGACTTTTGATCGATAATTGGTTTCTTTTATTCCTTTGATTTCCCTTTAATTGATTGATTGGAGTGACGTCACAATCCCTTTAAAGTTTAAATGTCCACAAACAGTGTTACTCTCAACAGCCAATCAGCGCTCAGTCCAAAAGGCAGATGACGTCAGAGTCAGCTGATGGCGTGACTTGGACTCCGCCCTCAGAGCGCGAGACTCTTAAGGGCTGGCAGTGAGCGCGAGAGAGTCTTCTGCAGAAAGTCTTCATTCAATCGCTTCCATGTCTTCAATGGATCCACAAATCACTTCCATGTCTTCTCCCAACTATTCCTTCGTCTTCGCCTTCGAGCGGGACTTCGATTACCGGCCGCGCGCGCAGTGGTTCCACAATAACTGGAGTCAAGGCTTTTACTGGACTTCCGCTTATCTTCTTCTCGTCTTCGGCGGTCAACATGTGATGGCCTCGAGGAAAGCCTTCCATCTGAGACCGGCACTCGTGGTGTGGAACCTGTCTCTCGCACTCTTCTCCATTGTCGGCTCTCTCAGGTAATTCTGATTATAACTAATAATAACTATTATTATAACTATTATTAACTAATTGTCAGAACTCTGCCCGAACTCTACCACTCGCTGTCACAGTTCGGGTTCGCGCACTCCGTCTGTTCCAACTCCTATCACACCGATGTGAGAGTGTCCTCCTTCTGGACATTCCTCTTCATTGTCTCAAAAGCACCCGAATTGGGAGACACGCTGTTCATTGTTCTGCGCAAACAGAGACTTATATTCCTGCACTGGTACCATCACGTGACAGTACTGCTCTTCACGTGGTACTCTTATGCGGACGAGGCGAGTGCTGGGCGTTGGTATGTGGACATGAATTACTTGGTTCACGCGATGATGTACTCTTATTACGCGTTGAGAGCAATGGGAGTCAGACTCCCGAAGCCGGTGGCGATGATTATCACAACCTCTCAGATCGTGCAGATGGTGTTGGGGACAGTGGTGACGGTATACGCTCTGAGGGCGAAACAGCGTCGAGAGCCCTGTGCTATAAGTGAGTCGACTGTCTATGCGGGTGCTCTCATGTATTTCTCTTATTTCGTTTTATTCGCAAACTTTTTCATTAATTCTTACTTAAAGTCGAAAAAGAGTTCGAAAACCGAATAAAAGTTTATTTAATAATAAATTAATTCAATTATTGAGGGATTATCTCAATTATGGCGTTCGAGAGCTCCGACTGAATCACTTCATTCAAAAACGTCAGATCCATGTATTTGATGGCCCGGTCTGTCAACTGATCCGATATGTGTTGTCCATCGACTTCGGGTTCAGCGTCTGCGTCGTCGGCAGCGCTTCCCTCGTCTCTCTTGAAGGGCACAAAACACTCGCCACTGTCCTCGACGAGAGCCCCCACTTTCCAGAAGAGTTTGGAACAGTTGTCTAACTTCTTGAGCAAATCGAAGACACATTTGTTTGTATTCGAGTCGTCAGTACTGATGGAAAAGGTGTGAATCGGGAGAGACTTGAGAACAGCGCACAACTGCTCCAAAATGTCCATTCCTTGAGAGAAGAGTTAATCCCTGTAATCAATAGACAGGACTCACCCGAGGCTTCAATCTTGAGGTTATCGATAGTCAGAGACTCCAGAGTTATGAGAGACTCAAGAGTTTGGGGCAGAGATTGGGAACAGTCGTCAATAGTGATGTCCACAAGTCTTAATTGAGTCAATTGTCTCAATTGGGACAAATGCTTGAAAGCACCCGACAGAGCCCTCTCCTCTGTTTCGTCACTGGTTTGGAACCAATTAAGACAACTCCCGATCTCTAAGTGTTTCAGTTTCGGCAAAGAAGTCAAAAACACGAATTCCTCGGAAGTGAAGTCTAAGGAATCAAAGATTAGTCAAAGAATCGAAGAATTGATGCAAACCTTTGAGTGAAGTGAAGACCAGAGTCTGAAGAGAAGACATTTGTTTGAAAACGTTTGTCAAGAGTTGAATGGAGTTGTGGTCAGCGATGAACCCATTCTTGCAGTTCAGATGCAAACACTTGAGTGAAGGCAGAGCACAGAAATCGGCCAAAAAGTTGAGTCGACACTCCTTTATGTCGGACTCCTCTTCGAAACAGTTCTTAACCGACAGCTCTTCCAAAATGGAGAACGAATTGTAGGGGTTTTCAGTGACCGCCGCGTTTGCGATCTCTTCCAACACGAAAGTGGGAATCGTTCCGAACTTGAGGTGTCGGACACTCTTCAGGTAATCGACGATTTGTGCGAAATTCCTCCAAAACTCACACAAATCTGGAGTCGCTTTGACGCCATCGAAGTCCACTCCAATACTCGCATTCGACTCAATGATATTCTTCGCCAAAAACTGCCAGTCGTTGAGTTGAATGCCTTTGAGTTTAAGGTTTCTCCAGAGGAATGGCTGCGAAGATAACTGATTCCAGACTCGAGACACTTGTCTCAGACGAACCAAATCAGTGACAGTGAGATACGACAGGACCTGAAGAAGTGAAGAAAATATTGACAAAAATGACAAAAATCTAAGAGAGAAAAAGGGGGAAAACTGAGGCAATACTCGAAGGAATAAAAGTCCAAAAATCGCTAATAATTCCAAAAATGTTTCAAAAATTTAATATAAAATCGAAAACTAACTGAAAAACAGTCTAAAACCTGATTTAGGCATAAATATGGCGAAACTAAGGACTGGACTGCGGTCTTCCTCTTCTCCATGTATTGCGTGTAACCCCTCCTCTTCGCCCCCACTTTCATCGGGTGAAGAATTTCCCGCAATTGTCTCTGAATCTGTTGTGGCGTCAGTTTTATGGGAGCTATGGGTGCGATGGGCGCCGGCTTATAGAAGGGTAGGTGAGAGCCTCCGTTCACAAGACTGGAAGGCTGTGCGCCGATTGTCTTTCGGGCAGAGCTTTTGATCTTCGGTTTAATCGATTTGTCTTTAATGATCATTGAGTGGCCATTAGGACCGGTGGCCACTCTGTAGAGATGAGTGCCCGCCGGGAGCCGCACATTCATTGCCGCCGACTTATTGAAGGCTAAAGAGAGACAATTAGAAGACAATGAGAGGGAAATGCTTTCTTACGGGCGAGTGGAGGGACAGGTGCCGACTGGAACTTATTCCTATTCCTCTGATACTGTTGATAGAGACCACTCTGCGAGAGTTGAGGCGGTTTTGGCAGAATTGGAGCGAAAGTCGATCGACACTTCACTAAAGGCTGTTGAATGAGGAGAGGAGTGGTCGACACAAACATGCTTTGAGTCACTTTCGGCATCAATTGGTTCACATCCATGTCGTCCATCACTCCATTGGTCACTGTCTGGCCGTTCACTTTCGGCTCTTTCGACCTCTGAGTGTCTTCTGGTGTCAAACAGTTCTGAAGAGAGAAATCATTAAAAGAACTTCAGATCAGAGGACTTACCGGACAAACGAAGCCTATCTTCGCGACCGACACTTCTTCCGGAACACAAAACAAATGATAAAAACAGGAACATCGACTGCACATCAGGTTCGGTGACATTCCTCCTCTTCCCGGACAATGCATAGAACAGGGAGCGCCGGCTGCCTGTTCACCTGTGGGAGCAGTCACTGGTTCCACGTCACTCTTCTCACTGGCGTCAGTGCTCTGCGGCTGACTCTTTGTCTCCTCGGGTTCTGATTTGAGTTTAGTTGTCGGCGCCGAAGAACTAATTGATTTCCTGGCGTTCAGCGGAAGAATCACTTGTTTTCGGTTTGCGTCGATTTCCGATTCGTTATTGTCGACAGAATTGTTGTCTTCATCGGATCCGAGCACCTCTTCGATATTAGTGGTAACGGGTCGCACACCCTCTCCATTACTGACGGAAACACTCTGTTTCTGTGAATCGATTTCTTGTTGTTTGAGAGTCTTTTCGTGGACCTGTTGGTAGAGTTGGTGCTGAAGTTGTCGTCTCTTCTCTTGAAGTGAGAGCTGTTGTTTCGGTTGACCCGAAGGCACCTGTTTTCCAGATGAAATAATAGGCTTTCCACTGATAACTGGTGCTGATTGGCTGCCATTAGGTCCGGGCGGACCCTTTTGTGTCTTCTTCTTGAAGGGAGACTCAGCATAATCTTCGTCTTCAAAGCGTGTCGGCGCCACTCTCTTCCGTTTAGCCCTTCCCTCAGCGATGGACATTGAAAACTGTTCCTCACTCTCACTGGCGGTCGAATTACGAGCAGAACGACTGACCGGAGCGGGAGATTCACTTTCGATGGCCTTCGCCGGAGTGAATGGCGCTGAGTCTATGATCTGCGAGGGCTGGACCTGATGCTGACCACCTCCTCTTTGCATTGCGTGGCGCACTATCTCTGCCGGAGGTCTATAAATGGGTTGTCGCGCAAAAGTGAAGTTTTCTGGCTGTAGAGGAGATCCACTTCTTTTCAAATAGAGACCCATTTCCACATAACTCCTCAGTTTTGTCTTCTTGTCGGGTGAGAAGTAGTAAACGTCACCAATCTTTTTGCCACTCGAAGTAACTGTTCCTCTGAGGACAACCTCTCTCTTCCAACCCATTTCAAAGGGCTTTCGAAAGTGAGACAATTCTTCGGCGGTAAATGTCTTAACTCTCAAACCAGTGAAAGCCGACCACTGATAGACTTCATTTTCACCGACCTTTTCGTCTCCGACTTCTTCTCCTTCTTCTGGTTCTTGAGAGTCGTTTTGGTCGATCACCAGATCATTGTTACTGTCGTCGGCATTAATACTGTTGTCTTCTGCCACAGAGTTCTGGTCATCAGCTGAGAGAAGATCATTGTTATCACTGCCATCGTTGGGTTCTTCGTCGTCGCCATCGTTGGCCTCGTTTTCCTCTTCGAATTCGATTTCTTCGTATTCGTTGCCAATCGAACTGTTATTGTCGTTATGAATGACAACTTCTTCGACTATATTGTCGTCATCGCCGACTTCTTCGTGAGCGACGAACTCTTCTTCGACATAATCGTCGATATCTTCAATCACTTCTTGATTTTCGATTTCATATTCGACTTCGAGTTCACATTCTTCAGACATTCTCTCAAAAGTGGAGAAACGACTCGTCAAAGAGATTGAGACAAAGATTGTCTCACTTTTATTCTTGAGATGACCACAGATATGACAAAGAGTGGAGAAGTGAGTGGCGATGAAGAAGCGATGAATGGCTCAACACTTATGACACTCTATTGAGACAATGGATGAGAAAATGGCTGAGAAACTACTGAATCGAGTGTTCAGCCAATCATTGCTCGACTTGAAGTCAATGCGGCTGAGACTCAGTGGCAGCCAATGAGGAGAGAGTATAGCGACGTTCAAATAAACACTGCTTTGCGGCCAATTATCTGCCATTTGGCGGCGATTCCTCTGCTCTTTAGTTGATTGACGTGGAAGTGATTCCTTAACTCGAATTATCGACTCTTTTGTCGACAAATAAATCCAATTCGAAATACGTTCGAAAAACAATTCTTTTCTTCACTCAAAGCCTCAGAGCGAGAGAGACATCATTTGTTGTCAATCAATGTCACGAAGGGAACAGTTGAGTCACGCTATTTAAGGACAGTCCCTCTCTCTTCTCCATAGACTTTGCAACAAAATTCTGGAGTTCAGAGAAGACGTTACGCTTTAAAGTGTTTTAAACTTTAATTATTTGGATTTAATTCAAACGAAAATCGATTTTAAACTCAAAACTAATTTCAGAGATATTTCTGTAAAAGAAATCCAAAGTTTGAGGGCTTTTGAGGCAAAGAATGGTAAATGAGACGAATATTGCCTCAAATGCAGCACAACCTCAGTATTGATCTCTTTAGCAATCGATTAAATTGTCAATTAGTCTCTAATCACTTGAAAGAGTCATTTGAGACTCACTCACGAGGTTTTACTGTCAAAGAGTGACCAAAACAATACAAAATTAATGAATCGATAAATTGATTTTACTTATTGTCAACAAATTATTTGCTTTTCACTACATTTACACTGATTTTACATCTCTTAAGAAGTCTTAAGAATCAATTGAAGGAAATGAGTGATCAGTTAAGTCGAGACAATAATAGTATTGAAGCGGAAGACCAGAACAGTTGGGTTTTGGACTCATTGGTGGGCTTCTTGAAGGGACCCGTTTGGAACCTAACCATTCAGACATTCATTGAACAGAAATCAGTGAGTAAGTGATCCTCAGATGGTTCTCATAGATAACTGTAATGTTCTTGGTAAACTTTCTGCTCATCTATCTCTTGATTACTTACTTAGTCTTCGATCCGGAAGACGAATCTGAAAGTGTGCACAAAGAATATCGAGTTCTCTTCGAGGAATACAAGAATCTCGTGGACAGACTGCTGTCCAGCCATATGTCTGACCTCGAGATCAGTGCCGAGCAATTCGATGAGGCCTGTCGTCGAGCGGATGGACTCTTGGCCTCCAAATTCAAGCAAATTCTGTTCGAACAGATTTGGGCCGCAAATGATTACCAAATATTTGTTCGGTTTATGACTCAAAGGAATATTGAACTCCAATTACAAGCACTCGAAGTATTGGCCCAAAGGTTTGGTTTGGTTTACGAGTCTTTCCTCCCAAAGGGCGCCAATAAAGACGATTATCTCAACGATGAACTCGTTATTAATGAGGCCATTAAGAGGTCTTTGACTGAATCTGATGAAGAAGACAATGAAACAGAAGATAAGACAACTGAAGACAAATCCAAAGATTTACAAAATCGAGAATCGCTTCAAATGGTTGAAGAAAAACACAGAGAATTAGAAATCGAAAGAATTAGAGAACAGGAAAAGCTCTCTCAGGCTATTCAGTCTGTGCTCATCTTTGAGGACAGTCCTCCAGAGCCTGAGTTAGACACTAAACCAAAACAATTACCTAAACTCAAAGAAGAGTCAATTGAATACAAACCGATTGAGACAAACGCCGAAATACAAGTCGGAGTAAATGAAGAGTTGAAAGCAGTGGAGGAGAGGCCGAAGACAACTGTTCGGGAATCGATTAAAGCTGTCGCTTCCGGTCTGAGTGGCGAAGAAATGCATAAAAGAACTGAATATTTGCGGAAACAAAGGGATAAACTCTTGAAAATCAAGAAACAGGAAAGAAGTAAACAAATGTCAAAAGTGGAAGAACAGGAACTGTTGGCCAAACGGCCCAAATCTGCTCGAGCAATGCGTTCTGTCACTGATCAAAATGTCGACGAAGACTCGGCTGGAGACCAAAATCTAGCCTTTCGGCGATCTCTGGCCGCCCGACTTAAGGCTGAAGTTATTGGTTAGTATGAAATCAATTGATTTGAAACTCATTTTCTGATGTCTTTTCAGAGCAACAAAAGCACTGAAGAAGTTATTCTCAACTGATCTCAAACTTATGTCTAATCTCTTGCTTTTAAAGCACTTAATCATTGCGTCCATTAAATAGTGATTTGCACTCAAATTGTGATAAATGTCTGACAATTGAAACAATTTTCTAGTCTTTGATCTCAAATAAGATTTGTTTTATTTAAATAAACCACTGATTTATGTATAAATCGATAAAACTTTTAAATCACAAGAATTTAAAATTAAAGAATATTCTGGGAATTCCTTAATTATGTGCAATGAGTTCAACGGCTATTCATATACTTCTTTGAGAAATAGAAGAAAACAGTGAAATAGTCATAGACTGCCACTAAAGAGAGTCCCGTATACATAGAGACCAATCCTCCCACATAACAGACCATGTCCAATATTGTGAACAGTGGGGAGTACTCATGAATGGTGCGCTCAGTTGACCAATACCTTATGCTAACCACAGACTTACCCTTCTTATCTTTGTTGTCAGAACTCCACTCCTAATGCAAATTCAAATCTTAAATTATTAGCAAGGTTATATTTTATAGAAGTCATACCTCTCGTCCATAATATTCGAATGACAACTTTTGCACAGTTACCTCGTAATGATCGGCCCAACAACTGGGCTGACAATTTGATGAACAGTTCATTCGTCTGTCACTCTTCACACAAGAAGCATATAACCCACCTTGATGCAATAATAGAAATAATTTTTAACTTCAAACCAATGAAAGAGCAAAATATACTTTTCATTTTGTACTTCCAGTTACACCATTTATAAGTCCTATTAAGATCGAGTTCATTGCCCTTGATATAAGGGAACTCTGGTGGCCAACAATTGCCACAATTGCTGACAAACTTTCCCATACAAAGAGAGGAACATTGCTGTCAAAGAATTATCAATATTTGCAATGATTTCACAAATTGAATACTTTTCTCGAGAATTCTGTTGTTGTAAAGTCGCGCTTCATTTTGAAATTGCCCTTGTTCTTCTCCAAGTAATCTAGACAATTGGTGGAATAAGGCTTCTTCATCATAGAGGTTGATTGCACCTTGATAAAGAACTGATAATAGTAGCCAGGTTCTAAATTATAAGAATTGCTCAATGAGTCTCCAATCTCTGTATTGTCGTGGATGGAAATGGTTCCACTGATGGGTAGGTCTTTATTTGTGTACTGATGTGGTTCGAAGTTAAGTTCAAACCTAGCTACTTCGTTCACATCAAAACTTGGTTCCTTTGGGGCTAAAATAATTTAAAAGGACTTTATATTGGATATCAGAATTGACTCACGACAATTGCCCAGTGCCCTGCAAGCTTTATCTTTTCCTCCCTCTTTAGCCATTTTGTGGAAATATGTGTAACAAATGCCATTCTTCTGCAGAGTTTGAATCACTTCCTTCTCATCGCATTGTTTGAGTTTAAGGTATTCTGTGCCGGTATAGGCTTTTGGGTCGAGTTGGGCGTCACATTCGAGGTCATCCACGAAACTGCCTACTGATGGACTCAAACTCAAGATGCGATGCACAGTGTTATTCATAATGAATTGCTTTGTATATTTGAAAAGCTCTCTGTCCTATAATACAAATAGATTATAGAATAATAGAAATTAAATAATTTAATTCAATTACTGATCCATTAGTAATGGTATTCAAATTCTCTCCGTCCTCTTCCAAATCATCTTTCAAATTCTTCCGGTCAATTCTGAAATCAAGTTTTAGTTTAAATGGATAAGTGATTGCAGAAAAATTAGGAACAGTATGGCTTAAGTTATTTGAGATGGGTGTGCAATTTGGAGAGCCTAACAATGGACTTCAGGGAAAGGTTAACAAGCTAACAAATCCATTGTAAATCAGACTGAGCTTACATATTGTTATTGCAAACAGTTATTCCGGGTAATTGCAAAAACTTCATTTCCTGAACAATAACGTTAACATCCATCGGAAATGAAGCATATTTTTCGATAATAAATACGGTTTGATAGCAGGTAACGGCCCAACAGCCCAGAATAAACAAAGCTTTCAATATGGTCTTGGTCGACCACTTCCCAAACTCATATTCTTTGGAGTTTTTGATTTTAGGATTCGATTTTTCGGTGAGAAATTCCTTTTGGGGTTTAACTGAATTCATACTCTTTTTGACATTCGATGTCTTTTTAAGGATAGAATCTTTGAACAGAATAATTGGACTCATATTTTGACGACTCTTCTCATTATTGAAATGATAGTAATTGTCATAATTGTAATAACGCTTATGGTAGTCATCATAAGCAGGGTATTCCGCTGTAAGCATGTAACTCATTCTCAATCACCTCAAATCTGCCAATTGTTGGCTCAAACTAACAAATCCTAGCAAATTGACATTGATTATCTATTGTTCACGAAAACATATTACTCAATATTACCATTAATTATAGGCTTATATTCAATATTCAAATTATATCTCTTTATAAATGTTATTTAATTTTATTACAGAATTATTCTAAATTGAGGAGAATTACCAGTATCACTTAATGCAATCATTGTAATGAATAAATGATTAAAAAAAAGTGTGAATTTTACAATTGAATAAGAACTACTTTGATAAGTTTGTTTAGTAATTAGTTGAGTATCAAAACAAAGTTGTGAAAAGTATTGTCATGTACATGTAGAGGTATTAATGCATGGTGACTCCTTTATTCAAATTTTATTGGAGAATATGAAACCAATATCTTCTAGAGTTTCATAACATTAAAGCAATACTAAACCACTAATTAGGGAAATATCATATTCAGGGACAACAAGAATATTCTTTAAGAATTTACTAATAAACAAATAAAGTGCTATCTTTCCTCCTTTTTAAACTCTCTAACTAATTAAAGAATTAAGTAATTAAATAAAGGAATAAATAGAACTTAAAATTAAATATTCAACCAAGATTCTCTGCAAAATAAGCAAGATTGAAAATAGAGACCTAGAGATCGATAATTGTGGGAATAATGACTCTAATAATGGAAAACAATTTGGTCAAGATCAATTGATCAATAGTTGACAATAAGCTGTCAAAAGTGGTAAACAAAGAGGACGTAATTGTTGGACAGAATGAGAGACAAAAAGAGTGTTTTGTTGCCATTTTGAGTTGTGTTGACATCAATGGACACCAAAGCAGATAATTTCCAAATCAATTACAAAACCAATTGGTGTCCAAAACTCACAAATAATTGCTTTTAATTTCTCTTCAATTGAGGACTAATTCAAACTTAAGAACTGGTTATTAATGACAGACACGAAGAGAAGGGTTAAGTTGTATGCGTTGAACGCTGACCGTCAATGGGATGATCGGGGGACGGGTCACGTCTCCTCCTCATATGTCGACCGACTTAAGGGAATGTCTCTTCTGGTCAAAGCCGAGTCCGACGGCAGTCTTCTGCTGGAGAGCAAAATCCTGGCCGACACGGCTTACCAGAAACAACAGGAGACTCTCATTGTGTGGTCAGAGGGCGACAACTATGACCTCGCACTCAGCTTCCAAGAGAAGGCCGGTTGTGATGAGATCTGGGCCAAGATCTGTCAGGTCCAGGGTAAAGACCCATCTGTTGACATCACTCAGGAGATCGCTGAAGAAGAAGACGAACGTTTCGATGACAACAACGACACCACTAGTGGTGAGTCATAAATGTCTTCAATTCGGTTCTTATAATTTGGTCCATAGGAACGACTACTCTATCGATAGAACTGCCAGTCTGTGAATCTGAGCGATTGGACGAAATGAATGAACTGATCGGCACATGTCTGCCGTATCCCATAAAGAGGGAGAAGTTAGCCATTGCTTTGGAGACCGAGAATTACATCAAAAAACTGTTGCAATTGTTTCGTACTCTCGAAGAGCAGAAAAACATCCGTTCATTACATAAGTTATACGAAATCTTCAAAAACATATTCCTCCTCAATAAGAACCCATTGTTTGAGGTGATGCTCTCGGAGGACGCCCTCTGGGATGTGATTGGTGTGTTCGAGTACGACCCATCCCTACCTCAGGGCCAGCACAAGAAGCACAGGGAGTATC
This sequence comes from Ceratozetes gracilis, assembly GCA_034694965.1. NCBI lineage: Eukaryota > Metazoa > Arthropoda > Arachnida > Sarcoptiformes > Ceratozetidae > Ceratozetes > Ceratozetes gracilis. Next base: position 31,188 of record JAQIWF010000042.1, read on the forward strand.
TCAAGAGTGTCTCCAAATTCAAAGAAGTGATTCCTTTGGGTAACAATGAATTGGTGGCTAAAATACATCAGACATATCGCGTGCAATACATTCAGGACGTAGTACTGCCCACTCCCTCCGTCTTCGAGGAGAATATGCTGTCCACTCTCTCATCCTTCATATTCTTCAATAAAGTAATCACTTTTATCACTGCATTGGATCTAATGGTTTGACTTTTAGGTCGAAATCGTTTCACTCATTCAAGAAGACGAGAAATTCTTAAGAGAACTCTTCGCACAGCTCTCCGACGAGGGAACAGATGATGACAAGAGAAGAGATTTGGTTCTCTTCCTCAAAGAGTTTTGCACATTCTCTCAGACACTTCAGCCTCAGAACAGAGAAGCCTTTTTCAAAGCGCTAGCATCGCTCGGAATTCTGCCCACTCTTGAGGTGATCCTCTCGATGGACGAGCCCTCCATTAAGTTAGCTTCAGTTGATATACTTACTTATGTCGTCGAATACTCGCCATCAATGGTCAGGGAATACGCACTTCAACAGGAGAACAGTCAGGACGAGGTCTGTCCCATTGATGTGAACTCAAATAATTATAATTGGATTTTAGGAACAATTCATTGTAAACATAATAATAGAGCAAATGATTTGCGACAACGACCCCGACCTGGGAATGGCCACACAGTTATCCGGTATTATTAAGCTTCTCGTCGATCCCGAGAATATGTTGGCCGCCAGTGTTGTCAACGTAAGTGTCAATTGACTCTCAATTAGAGACTAATAACTGTCTTTCCATTAGAAGTCGGAGAAAACGGATTTCTTGAACTACTTCTATAAGCACTGCATGCATGTGCTCATTGCACCGGTGATGGCCAGCACTCAAGACGACAAAATGATTGGTCGCCTCTCCACTGAGCAGAGGGGACAGTCGGCACAACTGCTGTCCATAATAATCGAGTTGTTGTCATTCTGTGTGGAACACCACGCCTACCATATCCGCAATTACATACTTCATCGCGATCTACTCAGACGTATACTAATTCTCATGAACTCCAGGCACACATTCCTTGTCCTCAGTAAGAGATGTCTTCCTCTTAAGCCTATTCTAAACCTATTTACTCTTCAGCGGCACTTCGTTTTATGCGTAAAATAATTGGTCTCAAAGACGAGTTCTATAACCGTCATATAATCGCCGGTAATCTTATGGCACAAATAGTGGACCGGCTGTTGGCCAATAACGGCCGCTACAATCTCCTGGACTCAGCTGTTATCGAACTCTTCGAATTCATTAGAGCTGAAGAGATTAAGAGTCTCTGTCTGTATATAATGGATAAGTTCTGGAAGCAATTGGACAAGATCGATTATGTCCGTACCTTTAAGGCGCTCAGACTTCAGTACGAACAGCACCAGGACAGACTCAAAGACAAAGCACTCGACTCGTGAGTTACCTATTTCTCCATTCATTTGACTTACCATTTGTTGATGAAAAGGGGTTCCGTTCTATTGTCTCGTCGTTACCGAAGAGATCCCCGTGACTTAGATGACGAGGAAGAGATGTGGTTCAACAATGAAGACGACGAGTGCGATGACTGTGAGCCCGCCCTCACCGAAAGCATTAATTACAAACTGGACCAGGAGTACGACCAGTTCAACAAGAAAGCTCTCGAACGCAAAAATCTCGGTATCTTTGCCTCTCTTTTCTCACAGTTTAACCCAATTCTGTGCCATCAATAGGTCTCTCCTATCAGGACATCGATTCCGTGAAAAAGAGTTACGAATTAGAAACCAATTCAATGACAACAAAGGGGGGAATGAGGCCGGGTACTCCTCGACGACCCTCTTTGACAACACCTTCACAACAATCCTCTCCCTCTGACATCACATCTTCGCGAAAGGTTTGTATTGTTATGACTTATATCTCTTATAACGCAATGAATTCAGGGTTTAGTCGATTACGACATTCAACCGGACGAAGACTCGGACGAAGAGTCGGGCGATGACTCCGACTCGGACTCCGACCATATATCGGTCAAAAGGCAAAGACTGTCGACCTCTTAGTTCTTGAAATTATGGACAAAAAACAAATTCTTTTTAAATAATTTTTCGTATTTAGACTATAATTATATATATATAACGAAAATTGTGAGAAAAAACGCGGAAAATCACAAAAACTTCTTAAGTAATGATTTCATTCTTATATATAATATACAAAAATGATTAAAATTTTTCTCTTTTTTCGATCAATTCATTTATTTTTCTGTTTGACAAATGAGAGGAAATACTTCTGAAACACACTTTAGGTTTCATTTGATTGAAAAGCAAATCAAAAACTGATTTTATTATTCATTTACTGAATATTCACTCAATTCTTCATATTTGAAGAGACTTTTCATCGAAACTATTAATTATTGATAACAAGTGTTTCGGTTGTAATCCAACTCTCATTTCATTGATTTATTGGGCTTTTGTTCATTTGTGTCATAATATGTGTACTTATTGTTTGTTTCTTTCATTTCAACACTTTGTATATTAAAATATGAGATCAAATTGAATAAAGAGAAAAATTATATCAAAACCATTCTATACTCTTTTCACCATGATAGTTATAAAGGTCTTTATATTCTTATCAAGGTATTCAACTATGAATACTATGAATAAGTTTTGAGCAGAACTTCAAGTTTTCATTTCTTTTATGAGAAGAGGAAATCCATAACAGAGTTATTCATATCCTAAGCATTGGATGAGTTATTTCCAAACAAAGTCTAAATTCAAGTTCAGAGTGTTTCTAAAAATTGCCCTCAAAGAGGACCTTGAACGTCTGATTGCAATAATTTGGTGGAAAATTCTTAACAAAACCCATATTACAGTCAAACAGAAAGAGTCTAACGATCGCTAAAATGTCTCAAATCCTTACTAAAGCTGACGCAAAGAATGTTATTTTGAGGGCCAAAAAGCAAGCTAATTTGACATATGAAGAGATTTCCAAACGCCTCGGAGTGAACAAGGTACTTTATATTAATTTTATCAAATTTTATATTAAATGACCATTAATTCATAAATTATACAAAAGTGTCATTAATTTTAGTATTCATTTGAGTAAATATTTGACTTATTCTCTGAATATTCGAATATCACTTCAATTCATTTCCTAAGTTAGGAGTTCTGACTAAAACTATAACTTTAGGTGTGGCTCACGGCTGCCATTCATGGGGAACATCCCTTTGATGAGGACTTGGCTGTGAAGACACTAGAATTGGTTGGAATTACTGGAGATAACAAAGAATTGATTCGGATTATGAAAGAGATCCCAGAGATTAGAGGCCTTAACCACGAGAAGTATGCAACCGATCCTTTAATATCTCGGTTGTATGAAGTGCTCAGAGTGTATGGGCCCACATTCAAAGCACTGGTCTCTGAAGAGTGTGGAAATGCTATCGTCTCTGCCATCGATTGCAAACTCGAGTGCGAGAAATATTTGGATAAAAGCACTGATTCTGAGAGAGTTGTCATCAAAATTGACGGAAAACTTCTTAAATACAAAAATTAAATCAAAAGAAATAAAACTTTGATTCTTATTTTTAAAGCAATAATTGAATTAAATTAGGAATACTCCTGGAAGGGGATACCCAAGGTTTAGATCCATAGAACATTAAAATATATTGAATTGGAGTTTTTTTGCATTACTTTTGTACTAAAAACTGAACTCAAAGTTTTAAGTTAAGAATTGGAGGAATATTAGAGCCCAGATTATTTTAAGAGTCGAAGACTTTGATTCGCAGTCAGAATATTCACTGACAATAAAGTTGAGGAACAGTTGTTATATTTTTAAGTTATACCTTTCGCTCCATTTGACTATCTTTGACTCAAAACTGTGTTCATTGAATTTGTGAGTTTAGTTAAGAGAATGCAAATGTCTATTGAAACACTTAATCCCTAGTGTCTCGTCAGGAGTATCCCAAGCAAGATTTCACTCAATATTTTAGTCCCTGGTAATGAGTAAGTTTTCATCAAGATAAATTTACTTATGTTTAACACAAAATACTAATATTTGAGGTAATATTTGAGGTAAACTAATTCATTACATCTGAAAGGGGCAGAAACCACTTTCCGTGTGGGCCCCTCTTTCGGCGGATTTCCCCTCCTCAAGACCGACGCCACTGCAAACACAGATGAGACTCAGGACAGAGACGCCGACGATAAGGAAGGAGACGAGAATCGAGTCCCTAATTGATGGGAAAAAGACACTAATTATTTGTTTAAACATTTAATTTATTCTCATTTTCTTATTTCAATTGATTCCCAGTATTTAATCCCTTTTAAGAGATGCATTAATCATATTTGAGACGCCTTTCCTGTGAAAGGATTAATTATTTGAAATTGACCAATGAATAGGGGTCCTAATCAAAAGGACAGTTGTTTTTAAAATTATTAGGCACACTCTTCTGTGGGCTTTTGACGTAGAACGAAGAGTCTCTCCTTTTTATCATTTTTTGAACCGATTTTTATAAAGAGTCACAAAAATTGTAATAATTTTTGAATTATTGTTATTAAAAGATATTTATTAATAAAATGAGTGTCAGGTTTTTGGAAGAGTGAGTCTCCCGAAGACCGGATTGAGCCACAAATAGGTAAGCCGTCCCTAAGATGTATAAGCCTTTAGGTGTAGCCTGATTTACACCTACAACCGGTGGATGAGCTCTTCGACGGAGGCATCGGCATCGGCGGCGGAGACAGGTCTCTCTATTAACCCAACAAATAGGGTGGTGGATGGCGTCAGCCCCCTTGCGACGTCCCGATGGGATGGTGGGATAGAGAGCGGCGCACCGGATAGCGATACACGAAGAAGAGTCCCGCCACCCCTTTACATCCAACGATTTATAACATTAGTGTCTATGGGAAACAGGGGTTGCCATCTAACTTGATACTCAGGGGGAATATAAAATACCCTCCATTGGGATTTGAAAACCTCAGATCTTATGTTTTTTTACATAATTTCCTCATATTTTTTCTCAAAAAATTTCAAAATTTACTTTTTATAAAATCTAAACAATGAGTTTTGAAAACTACAACAATATCCAACAATATTCCAACAATATCTGCAAGATTACAAAATAGACTTTTAACGCCTGTAACAGTTGTGGGCAGGGCTTTGGTGCAAATGAGACCATAAAATTAACCAATTAGATTAGCATGGTCAACAGCAGATCACTACATCAGATCTCTTTGAGTCAAACCTTAATTGTTTTGATTTTCATTTATTTTGTTTGCAATTTATTTGAACAATCAATTAGTGATTATTTTTGGCCAAAAGATGTGTCAAAAGGTTTGAATTGTATTTTCATTCAATAAAATGAAATGAACAACTTATTTATACTCGAAACCCACTTAACTCTATTGAGTCATTTTTAACTGGGATAGAGTTTTATACAGCCAATCCTAAAACCCTTGATAGTGGGGATTTTAACATTTTTCATGGTTATCCTCGGAAATTATGGATGAAACTTGCACGTAATAACAATGGATTGTTGAAGAATTTTTTCAATTAAAAAAATTGAAAATGCATCAAGTCACTTTTTTATAAAATTG